>WNWU01000062.1:4034379-4046711 GCA_012654045.1 Ptyas mucosa | reverse complement strand
TTATTATTATTATTATTATTATTATTATTATTATTATTATTATTATTATTATATGGGAGGTACAAACTTTCAAAGCAAATGCTGGTTGCAAATCCTAAGGCAGATCAACAGAGGAGGAGAATGAAAAATGTTAGGTAATGTAAAGTATAACAAAATTTAAAAAAACCCAGTTTGCAGCTTAGTTGGTGAAAATAGCTGTTGATAACTCCATCTTTAATCTTCTGAGCCATCTCCCCAAACACGACAAACCCTTTGAAGTGAACTCAAAGATTCCTTTATTAGGAGCGCTGGCAGCCCCGGCAAAATGTTTCTCTCTCACGGCAGGCTAACAACTCCATCCGGCAGGGCGATGAATAGTTGTCTGCCACACCTACTCATCTCCGCCTCCTCCCTTTTCTCCCCAGAGCTAGGGTGGGGCTTCGCTAGCTCATCCATCCCAAGGACCGGCCCATAGATTTCCACTGCTCTCCTCTCCTCTGCCTTCTGCGCATCTGCACGTCAGGCACTGGACCCAGCTGTTCCTCCTCTTCCTCATCAGCCACCTGCAGACCTGGGGGCTGCTGACTCTCCATCTGAGGGCTGATGGACGGCCCAGACTCCTCCTCCGTCTCTCTGCCAGCTCCATTCCCTCTTCCCCCTCGGAGCTCTCAGGTTGCCTTGATGCTGATCCTGACTCCCTCACCTCCTCCTCCTCCTCCTCCTCCTCCTCCTCCTCTGATTTGGCTGCCAGAGTGGTCGGCAACCAACAGGCCATAACATTTAAATACATTTCCTAGTCATTCTGCGGAGTTTTATTTACGGTGACCCGTGACTCTGTTACTCTACACCTAGCTACACATTTTGTTACGTCATGTACAAAATATTCACTAAACATCCAGTTAATTTTGTCATTTGCCCATATACGTGCAATACATACATGTGACATTAGAATCAACTGGCCATTGACCGAAATCAACGTGTATGGATCTCCCTCTTTCAAAAATGACAAGGAAGTCTTTGACATGGTAAAGACTGAATTTTTGGAACTGGTTCTAGACATTGTATTTCGTACAACCCAACCGGTGGTGGGTTTCCAATATTCTTACCACCGGTTCGCCACCCTTGGCAAAGCCCCACGAAGTTCAGAAACAAGAGATGCTGACTGGAAAACAGATTTAGCAACGTTGCTTTCCTACAAAGAGCCCAAGAGCCTTTGCTGCTCTTTTAAGACTTATGGGAGGGGCCAATCATCTCCTGGCCTTACTCCCGAGTCGTCCTTTTTGCTTTAGCTGCTCTTGCCTTCTGGCATCTCTGCGCATGCACACACTAGGAACAGGCTCCTCCTTGTTACTCTGCCTCTCCGCTATCCGCCTCTGGAGTCTCCAGAGTCCGCGCATCGCTCCCAGATGGCCCTGGCCTCATCTCTGCCTCCGACACAGAGCCCTCATCCGGGCCTTCCCCATGGACTGGCCCATCGTCCTCCCCAGCCTCCTCACTGTCCGACTCTGCTGCCAGCTCCACGGGCTGCTCTGGGACACCACAATACACACAAAAAACCCAAAGCAACCCGTAAATCTAAAATACTATAAATAAACTCTGTGTTTGACTTCCTCGCCATATGGGAAATAATCTAATCTGATTAATACCCGATTCCTTTTATACATGATGAATAGCTAACGCCCATCGTGGTCCTTGGGCAAGAGTTGCTGTGTCCTCTTGGCCACTCAGTGGGTTTTTCATGCAGATGTTCAACCTACAAGTAACTTTCATAAGAGCCGATTCTGCAGAAATCACCACTCTGCATTGGCTTTTATTAGCTCTGCAGGAAGCTTTCCTGTTTCTTAATTAGATTGTAAATTTAGAAGTTTAGAAATTGGGGGTTAATTAGGAAAGAAGTTTCTCATTAGTTCCAGGGGACAGCAGGAATATAATGCTCAATTGTTCAACCCAGTTCAAGGAGAGATGGAGTTCATTGAACTGGCAGCCAATTTTGATTAAACCCTTAGGTTGTGGTTTTTTTCTTTCAAGGGATGAAATTCTTCTGGAAGATTTGACCTTTTTTCCTATAATCCCTCTAAGGGTCAAGTTATTTTCCAAAGCACCCAAGGGCAGGACAAGAAGCAATAGATGGAAACTCATCAAGGAGAGAAGCAACCTGGAATTAAGGGGAAACTTCCTAACAGTGAGGACCAATTAACAGAAGTTGCCTTCAGAAGTTGTGGGTTCTCCATCGCTGGAGAACTTTTAAGAAGGGACATTGTCTAAAATGGTCTAGGGTCTCCTTGCTTGAGCAGAGGGTTGGACTAGAAGACCTCCAAGGTCCCTTCCAGCTCTATTCTGATTCATTGATCGATTGAATGATTGATTGATTGAAATGGTTTAGGGCAGTGATGGCTAACCTTTTTGCCGTCGTGTGCCAAAAGCGGGGAGAGCGCAGGAGGGTTGCGCCCATGCGTGCCCACACCCATAATTCAGTGTGCCCCGCCCCCCCACGCATGCGCGCGCGACACCCCTGCGCTCCCCTCACTTTTGGCACGTGATGGCACAGTGGGGCCCAGTAGGCCCGTTTTTCGCCCTCCCCAGGCTCCAGACGCTTTCTTGGAGCCTGGGGAGGGCAAAAACAGCCTTCCCCATCCCCCCAGAGGCCGGAAATGGCCCAGTTGCCGACTTCCGGTGGGACTGGAAGGCCCGTTTTTCGTTGTCCTCAGACTCCAGAGCCTTTCTAGGAGCCTGGGGAGGGCGAAAATGGCCTTCCTCACCCTCCTGGAGGCCCTCCGGAGGCCAGAAATAACCTGTTTCCCGACTTCCGGTGGGCCCAGAAGGCCCAAAAATCAGCTGGCTGGCGCTGAGCTAGGGCAACACTAGCATGTCCACTGATATGGCTCCGCATGCCACCTGTGGCACGTGTGCCATAGGTTCGCCATCATGGGTTTAGGGTCTCCTGCTTGAGTAGGGGGTTGGACTATAAGACCTCCAAGGCCCCTTCCAGCTTCGTTCTGATTGATTAAATTATTGCTTGATGCTTAGTTAAAGGGGCATCCATGTTGAGGGCTGAAACCAGGTCTATTATCTTCAGAGATTTCACATCATTAAAATGGTTCAGACTGGCTACTTAATGAAAGTGACTCATCCTGACTTAACCTAATGCATTTCTTGAGTACCTTTAGATCCTCAATTTTCAGTTGCTTTCGGAGGCTCATCAGACCGGAGTTTATTCCCCGTCCTTTTTGTTTTTTTCCCCTTCTTTCTTATTTGGGCTGGAAAATCTAAAAGACACCTTTAATAGCAAGGCATTAGTAGCAGGGGTGAAATGCTACCGGTTCGGACCAGTTCAGCTAAACCGGTAGTGATGGCGGCGGATGGTTCGGAGAACCGGTAGCGATGACGGCGCGAGGCTCCGCCCGCCCACCCGGTCCTCGTTACTTCCTAGTTTTAATCAGGAAGTAACCTGGTTTTTTACCCTCTGTGCATGCGGAGAAGGGTTTGTGCATGAGAAGAGGGTCCATGCGTACATGTAATGCGTGTGCACGAGCGGAACAAGCGCACACTCATGGTGAGTGCTCTTCCGAACCGGTAGGGAAGGTAAGTAGATTTCACCTCCTGATTAGTAGTTCATGTTTTGCTATAATCCAGACATTTACCCAAGTAAATAAAGATATGCAAATAAGGGACCCGTTAAACCAAAGGCTTGGAAAAGATGAAACATCAACGCCATGAAAAGGGGGGGGAAGCAAATGAATGAATGAATAAATAAATAAATAAATAAATAAACAAACAAACAAATAAATAAATAAATTTATCAGTCCAGCCTGGACTGATGGGGTTCTGATTATTTTAATGTGTTTTAATATGTGTTTAATATGTATTTTTGACATGTTTTATTTGGGTTGGGATTGTGTTTCTTGATTGTTGTGAGCCGCCCTGAGTCCTACGGAGATGGGGTGGCATACAAATCAAATCAAATCAATCAATCAATCAATCAATAAAATCAGTTCTCTCTTTAAAATTTTGTTATTGGACTAAAATACGATACCCCCAACTTGTTAGTTAAGGTGATTTATTACACAGATGGAATTTTCTCCTCACCAATTAGAACGCTGCATCAGACCCATAGACGTGCTCATTTTTTTTTCTCCCCGTTTAACAGAATTTAACAGAATAACAAGAGTTGGAAGGGACCTTGGAGGTCTTCTAGTCCAACCCTCTGCTCAGGCAGGAAATCCTATAGCATTTCAGACATATGGTTGCCCGATCTCTTCTTAAAAACGTCCAGCGTTAGAAGCATCTAGAACTTCTAGAGGCGAGTTGTTCCACTGATTAATTGTTCTCATGGTCTGGAAATTTCTCCTTAGTTCTAGGTTGCTCCTTGTCCTGCCTTCATGTGCTTTGGAGAATAGCTTGACTCCCTCTTCTTTGGGGCAACCCCTGAGATATTGGAACATTCTTATCATGTCTCCCCCAGTCCTTCTTTTCATTAAACTAGACATCCCCAGTTCCTGCAACCGTTCTTCATATGTTTTAGCCTCCAGTCCCCTAATCCTCTTTGTTGCTCTTCTCTGCACTCTTTCCAGAGTCTCAACATCTTTTTTACATCGTGGCGACCAAAACTGAATGCAGTATTCCAAGTGTGGCCTTACCAAGGCATTATAAAGTGGTATTAACACGTCCCATGATCTCGATTTTATCCCTCTGTTAATGCAGTCTAGAACTGTTTAATAATGTTGGAATTAATTGGCTGGGTTTATTGGACAAGGAAGGATATTTTGAACATCAGAGTGGGTGGAGGAGGACATATATTACTGTTACATACCAATGGTATTTTTGTTCTTTATTGGTAATGACTAATTTGTACCGAAATGTGTGGACATTGTTTAATACTTTGATACGTTTTTCAGATTATTCCATTCGTCGGAAAGTCAAATGTACGTCATACTCGTTTTAAGTGGATAATTCTAAAAGTGGTCATCCATTTGACATAGATTCCTTTGTCGCATGATTGGTACAGGTTAACATTTCTAATTTTCTGACTCAGATTAATAGTATTATGATGATTTAAAATCCTGGTGAATCTCTGGGGGTGAATGAATTAAAACCCAAAGCGTAACACTCATAGAATCCCAGCTCTCTTTCAACTTTTGTTGGAAAATGCTCCACAGTTTTATTTCTGAATTATTACTACCGTGATCATAAAGTACTTACTCGTTTCCTTGCGGTAAGAAGCCTGAAACTAGCGGTGAAAATGCATATATGTTCCTTATTTTTTGAGGTAACCCCACAGGTGCTTTTTCAAAAGGCAACTGGACTTTGTTTTTCCCTTGAAGACTTTTCGCTTCTCATCCAAGAAGCTTCTTCAAGTTCTGAATGAATGGTGAGGAATGGAAGGATTTCTATTCCTTGCAGTCATCTGGTCATTAGTACTCTCTCTGAGAGTCATTGTGGCTCATATCATGGAAACGCATCATGGGCAGAAAATGGTCCTTCCCTCTTTTGCTCTCTTTTATTATTTATTTATTATTTAAATTTCTATACCGCCCTTCTCCCGAGGCACTCAGGGCGGTGCACGGCCACAATAAAACAACCTATATCCATAAAATTTAAAAACAATTTAAAACATATTAAATAATTTGGCCCTTATATTAAAAAACTAAAACATCCATTAAAATTCATTTTTTTAAGCCAGCCCAGCCTGTTGAAATAGTGAAATCTTTCTCCAACTCTACACAGTGGATACAGAGAGATATGGCCATTTGGTCCTATTTGTGGCCCACAGGCAGTCAGCAAAGCTGGCAGCAGAGTCGGACAGTGAGGAGGTTGGGGAGGAACATGGGCCAGTCCCGGAGGCTGAGGAAAGCTCGGACGAGGGCTCTGCATCAAAGGCAAAGAGGGAGCTAGACAGTAGTGAGGCAGAGGAGCAGCTGGAGCCTGTTCCCAGTGTATGCATGCGCAGAGCTGCCAGAAGACAAGAACAACTAAGAAAGGAGGGTCAACTTGGGAGTAAAGCCACACCTTGGAGGTGATTGGCCCCTCCCATAGGAAACAAAAGAAGAGCGAAAGGGGAATGGGTTTTTTCAGGAAACAATTCATTCATTTGGTGATTTCAAGAGTGGGAAGATCTGTCTGTGACTCTCAGAGACTCTGTGCCAAGTCTTGCCTTGCACTGCGTTTGGAAACTAGTTTGGCAGCTTTCCAAGCGAGATAAGGTTTGTGTTGATAAACATTCCTCTGAAAGACTGTTTGGACAGGCCTTGCTGACTGTGAATGGAAGGAATTCACAGTCGTGTAAATAAAAGGGGTTTTGCCGGGACCAAGACTCTGCTTCGTGCTTTTTAGGGAAGACACGACCTGGAACCGTGTAGGTGAAGTAGCTTTTCCTCATCCTTTCTACCAGGAAAGGAGATCGGCATTTCCTAGGTTGGAGGGATGTTGCGCCATTTGATGTGCCCGGACCATAAAAGGTCCTGATTTGGAGCCCTGGAAATTGAGGTCCTCTCTTTCTCCACAGGAGTGGCATAGCATGGGCCATGGTGGCAGCCATGCGAGCTTCCTTCCACTGCCATGCCAATGAATCTCCACCCCCTGCTGAAGAGAGCACTTCTGGAGGTGAGTGGGAAGGAGTCCAGCCGCTGGGCGGAGGGACCGCAGGAAAGATAATTAGGGGGAACCGGAGGCTGAAACACATCAGGAACGGTGGCTGGAATTGGGTACGTCCAGTTTCATGAAAAGAAGGACTAGGGCGGGTGACATGATAGCAGTCTTCCAATATCTCAGATGTTGTTGCAGAGGTGAGTTTCAGCAGGTTTTGACCAGTTCTGGCGAACCGGTAGCGGAAATTTTGAGTCGTTTGGAGAACCGGTAGTGAAAATTCTGACTGGCCCCGCCCCCATCTATTCTCTGCCTCCCGAGTCCCAGCTGATTGGGAGGAAATGGGGATTTTACAGTATCCTTCCCCTGGAGTGGGGTGGGAATGGAGATTTTACAGTATCCTTTCCCTGCCACGCCCACCAAGCCACGCCCACAGAACCAGTAGTAAAAAAATTTGAAACCCACAATTGTGTTGTTGCGACAAAGAGGAGGAGGGGGTCAACCTATTCTCCAAAGCGCCTGAAGGCAGGTTCAAGAAGCAACGGATGGAAAGAGAGAGAGAAGCAGCCTAGAACTAAGGAGAAATTTCTTAACGTTGGGGATAATTAATCAATGGAACAACTTCCCTCCAGAAGTTGTGAATGGAGGTTTTTTGTTTTTTTTTTGAAAAAGTTTTTTATTTATTTTTTATTTTTATTTCTCATAAACATGTCTTAGATGTACAGTCTCTTATCCATTGTTAATCATACATATTCTCTTTTAACTTTCATAGTAGTTCATTCTTCATCCTAAAAAATTAAGTATGCTCGGGGTTGCTCTTCTACCATTCCATCTCCCTTATTTTACAACAATCCTTCTTCTCCTTCTCCTCTCTTTCCCTTCCCTCCCTTCTTCTATCCTCTTCTACTTTCTTCTTTCCTCCTCTCCTTCCTCTTCTCTCCTTCCCCTTCCTTTCCCCCTCACTTCTCTTTCTAACCTTCTCTCCTACTCTTGTTTCCCCTTCCTTCCTTTCTTCCTCTCCTTTTCCATTTCTTCTATCCTTCTCTCTCCTTCCTCTCTTCTCCTCTCCTGTCTATCCCTCTACTCCTCTTTTCATTCTCTCTCCATTGTTGCATTCATTTTCAAGTCAATATTTTCCAAAGTGGTATCCGAGCAACCCCGGTTTTCTATTTATATTTACTTTCTTTTCAGTTTCTTTTCTATTTTACTGATTTCACATGTATCATCCTAAATGTACTAACACTGGAGGTTTTTAAGAAGAGCCTGGACAACCATGTATCTGAAATAGTATAAGGTTTCCTGCCTAAACAGGGGGTTGGACTAGAAGACCTCCAAGGTCCCTTCCAACTCCGTTATTCTAGTCCAGGGGTCGGCAACCTTAAACACTAAAAGAGCCACAAAGGTCCTAAACGGAAGCCCCCCCTTCAATTCTGGAGGCGACTGGAAGTCCGGTTCCCCCCATCATAGAGTCTCCTCCTAGCACGGCATCCTTTTCCCTCTACCTGTCCTAACCGAAAGCCCTATCAATTGTGGAGCCGACTAGTGACAGGGAGCCGCAGCAGAGGGATGAAGGAGCCACATGCGGCTCCAGAGCCACGGGTTGCTGACCCCTGTTCTAGTCTATTTGATTGTTGTCTTTCTCATGTCCAACGGAGCCTGTTCTAGAACTCTCCCCATCCCCATTCTCTTGAGGGCATGCCAGAGGTCATACAGTCCCGTCCTCCCCTTGTTCAGTAACCAAGATGGAAAAAGCATAAATGGGCATTTGAGGTAGGCCACACACATTTTTCAAGGGTCTCCAGGACAACTCGTCACAGCCAACTCGTCACGGCCAACTCATCACGGCCAGCTCGCTGCGGGACAAGAATTACACTAATGTTGAAGAAATGGTGGAATAGAATCATTAAAAAAAAGAATGCTAATGGAGGGACAAATGTGAATGGCACAAATTAAAATAAAGTTTTAATGATTTTAAATAATGAAACCGAAGTGTTGAATTGTCCTGGGGCGACTTGTCCTATGGTCAGTTGCCTGTGGCAAGGTGTCTTGTGGCCAGTTGCCCATGGCAAGTTGCCCACGGCGAATTAGCCGTGGCGAGATGGCCGTGGTAAATTGTTTCTACAAATGCCCCTCACTTAATTCTGTTTTTAATTCCATAGATATGTATTTCTGTACTTCTGGACTTCAAAATACAATGTTTTTGTTTTCCAACGATAGTCCAGTTATATTTGTACCAAATGTCGAATTTGTCCTGAGGAGAATTTTCTCGGCGTTAAAAGTCTTCTCATCCAGACTTAATGCAAGATCTTTCTCATAGTAGTTTATTAAGTGGGCTGGAATCTCATCCTATCTCGGGCCTTTTATAGGGCCTAGAGCAGTGCTTATCTAACTTAGCAATTTTACAATGTGCAGATGGACTTCAACTCCCAGAATTCCCCAACCAGCCTTGTAGCCATCTCCATGATGGCTGGGGAATTCTGGGAGTTGAAGTCCAACATCTTAAAATAGAGAAATACTGGTGTAGAGATCAAACTTGGGAAAGCCTCAAATGTGACGTGGAAATGCATTGAGAAACTGCACGTTATCCTGGATTATATTCCCACATAAACGTTTCTTACAATTTGGAAGGAAAATAGTTTAGTTTGAAACAAAATAAAAATAAAAACTGAATTTCCTTTCAAGCACTCAAATGTTAAAAATGGTTGTGTTAGCTTAGAAAAATGGAAATTGCTTAGAACTATTAAGTTCTAAATTACTAACTATTAGCCAGGGGTGAAATCCAGCAGGTTCTGACAGGTTCTAGACAATCGGTAGTGGAAATTTTGAGCAGTTCGGAGAACCGGTAGCGGAAATTTTGAGCAGTTCAGAGAACCGGCAAATATCACCTCTGGCTGGCCACAGAATGGGGTGGGAATGGAGATTTTGCAATATCCTTCCCTCAGGAGAGGGGAAGGAATGGGGATTTTGCAGTATCCTTCTCCCAGGAGTGGGGTGGGAATGGGGATCTTGCAGTAACCTTCCCCTGCCACGCCCACCAAGCCACACCATGCCGACCAAGCCACGCCCACAGAACTGGTAGTTTAAATAATTTGGATTTCACCACTGCTATTAGTCCTATTGGGGAAATTGTTTGTGTGAGGGATTATCTCTGATTTTGTTAGCAGTTCAGGAAAATGGTTGTGAAAGCAGCTTAATATCTGTTATAATTGTAATTATTCTCATTGAAACCTGGTGTTTTTGTTTTGCTTTGTTTTGTTAAAAATCAGAAAATTGGAGAAAATTTTGCAATGCAAACATAGATTTAAACATCTGGTCACAATAGGCTTACTATTATTGCTTATTATTTAACAAGAGTAGTGAATGATACAACGCATACCGTATTTTTTCGGAGTATAAGACGTTCCGGACTATAAGACGTACCTACCTTTTGACTCATGCTTATGACGGCCGCAGTGTCCTGAGGTCACGTGATCCCCTTTTGCGACCTTCTGACAAAGTCAAGGGAGAAGCCTGACTCACTTAGCGACCTCGTTACCAATTTAACGATGGCAGTGATTCACTTAACAAATGGGGCAAGAAAAGTTGTAAAACTGGGGGCAAAATTCCCATAACAACAGACGTTTTGGGCTCAGCTGTGGTCGTAAGTCGAGGACTACCTGTATAGCTCTTTTTAATTTTTTTTTATTATTGAATTCATTGCAAGGGTGTGAAATTTCTACTGAAGAAAGCAGCAGACTTCTCTACCCAAACATTTTGGGAAGAGGCGTATCCGTGAGGGAAGCCCACCCTACATCGCTGGTGTTGGGACTAAATTCTTGTGGTCTAAACCAGGGATCAGCTACTCTCAGTAGCCTGTTCTGTCCCCGTCTCACACACACACAAAAACAGTCAGCCGGGGGTTAAATAAAACTTGCAGACAATAAATTCCTTCAATAACAGGATTGGCAGTAACCCAGTAGCTGCTTGCCAAGAACTTTACTCACAGAGGGAGGTTTTCCTCCTCTGACAGATAAACCAAAACAAATACACAAAGTCCAAAGAGTTGTCAAGTCCAGTCCATATTAAATCCAAGGCAGGCAGATAACGTAGTTTCAGAGATACAATGCAACTCACTAGTTGTTTAGCTTTGTCCGTCACAGAGCCTGAATGGCCACCACACCCCCTTTTATCCCCTGTGGGGTGTGGTCCAGTGACTCAGCTTAATCTCTGGCACGCCTCCTTTTCTGTTGCGTGCGCTTATCTCTCCGACGCTGGCGTGGATCCAGCCAAGACTTATCTCCGTCACTGTCCGACTGCGACTGCTCGGGGATATCTGGCTCCTGGCCAATCTCTTCTCCTTTGGGAGACACCTGAGGCATTGCCAGAGAGGAGGGTCCTGGAGAGGGAGGCCTGGCCAACTCCTCTCCTTCACTTTCGAAGCCTTCTCCCTCCGTTAAGACGGGTTTGGGGGTTGGAGTCACAACATAGCCAAGCTACTCTCAGCTCCTGAACTCTCCCCAAGAAAGGTATTGGAGGTATCCAGGTGAGACACCCCTGGGGACTCCCATATACCTTCAAGATAAGCTTCACCTGCTCCCTTTTGTGGATTCTTTCATGTGGGACTTTCCCTCCTAGGCAGAGGTCAAACTCATCCAAGGGGTGGATCAGGGGTGAAATTCTCCCGGTTCAGCCCGGTTTGACTGAACCGGTAGCGATGACGGCCAGTGGTTCGGAGAACCGGTAGCAATGGCAGCTCGAGGCTCCGCCCACCTGCCAGGTCCTGGTTAAAACCAGGAAGTAGCCTGTTTTTTACCCTCTGTGCCTGCACAGAAGGGTTTGCGCATACGCAGAGGGTCGGCGCGGGCACTTCCGAATGGCAGGGAAGGTAAGTAGATTTCACCCCTGGGATGGATGGAGTATCAGATGCAACCTGCACTTGTTTTGAACATGTCCATTTCTTATGGAGTGGCGTCTCAAAGTCTCACTGGGTTTTGGACTGAACCGGCTGGCATCTACAGTAAGCGCTGGACGTCTGAGCAAAAGCTTTCAAAATGCTGGCCCTCGTGCCCCTGCAGGGGTGTGGGTCTTCCTCCTGGGAGAAGGCCCCACCGCGGTCCATCCTTGCATTTACTCCAGAGAAGAGGAGAAGAAGGAAAGCCAGTCGCCTAATGTTCCGCTTTGTGGAGTATCTTGAGCCGTGGTGGGGCAGTGGTGGTTAGAATGTAGTACTGCAGGCTAATTTTGCCGACTGCCGACTGCTAAGCAGTTCAGCAGTTCGATCCTGACCGGCTCAGGGTTGATACAGCCTTCCATCCTTCTGAGGTTGGGAAAAACAAGGAGCCAGATTGTTGGGGGCAAGAGGCTGACTCTGTAAACCGCTTAGAGTAAAGCTCAATGAAGTGGTATATAAGTCTAAGTGCTATTCCTAGTCCCTTCCTTCCTTCCTTCCTTCCTTCCTTCCTTCCTTCCCTCCCTCCCTCCCTTCCCCTCCTCCCTTCCCCTCCTTCCTTCCGTCCATCCATCCATTTATCCATCCATGGTGCGCAGTGGTTAGAATGCAGTATTGCAGGCTGACTCTGCTGACTGCTAGCAGTTCAATCCTGAGCAGCTCGAGGTTGACTCAGCCTTCCATCCTTCCGAGGTTGGTAAAATGAGGATGTAGATTGTTGGAGGCAAGAGACTGACTGTAAACTGCTTAGAGTAAAGCACCATGAAGCGGTATATAAGTCTAAATACTATTGTTATCTTCCTTCCTTCCTTCCTTCCTTCCTTCCTTCCTTCCTTCCTTCCTT
>WNWU01000062.1:4009866-4021039 GCA_012654045.1 Ptyas mucosa | reverse complement strand
TCCCTCCCTCTTTCCTTGCTTCCCTCTTTCTCCCCCTCCTTCCCCTCTCCCTCCCCCTCCCTTCCTTTCTCTCCCCCTCCCTTCCTGTCTCTCCCCCTCCCTGCCTGCCTATCTCCCCCTCCCTCCCTCTCTCCCTCCCTCCCCTTTCTCTCCTTCCCTCTCACTTTCCCTTTCCCTCCCTCCCTCCCTTCCTTCCCTCTCCTTCCTTCTTTCTCTCCCTCCCTCCTTCCCTCTCTTTCTCCCTCCTCTCTCCCTCCTTTTCTTGCTCTCTCTCTCTCTCTCTTTCTACCTCCCTCCCTCTCTCTATTTCTTATCTAGACATTTTTAAAAATTATGTACAGAGAGTCCTTCACTTACAACAGTTCGTTTAGTGACCATTCAAAGTTACAACAGCATGGAAAAAAGCGACTTATGACCGTTTTTCAAAGTTACAACCTTTGCGGCATCTCCATGATGCAGCAGGTGGAGCTCTTGCCTCACAGTCAGGAGGCTGTGAGTTCGATCCTAGGTAGAGGCAGGTAGTTCTCTCTCTGGGCACAATGAGAATTTATCAGCTGAACAAAACTCTGCATTGGCGACAGGGAAGGGCATCCGGCCAGTAAACACTCCGCTCCATTCAGTTGCCCAGACTCCACCCTGCAAGGGATTATGGGGTCATTAAAAGATGATGTAAGGCTACTGACGAATAGTCTGATCCTGAATAATGACATGCTTCTTTTCTGTACCAAACAGGTTCATGATTACCTTAGAAGCAAGTTGTGTTCACTCTATGAAAACGACTGCATTTTTGACAAATTTGAATGTGCATGGAACGGGTCCGACAGGTAATAGCTATAGCACTTAGACTTATATACCGATTCATAGTGTTTTACAGCCCTCTCTAAGCGGTTTACAGACTCAGCCTCTTGCCCCCCACAATCTGGGTCCTCTTTTTACCAACCTCAGAAGGATGGAAGGCTGAGTCAACCTTGAGCCAGTGAGGATCGAACTACTGGCAGTTGGCAGAGTCAGCCTGCAATACTGTATTCTAATCTGAAGGAAGTAGGGAAGGGAGGGAGGGAAGGAGGTCAGTCTTAATAGCGCTTAAGACTTATATACCGCTTCACAGTGCTTTACAGCCCGCTCTAAGCCTTTTACAGAGTCAGCCTCTTGCCCCCAACAATCTGCCCTGTTTCCCCCAAAATAAGACATCCCCTGATAATAAGCCCAATCGGGCTTCTGAGCGCATGGCAATAAGGCCAAGTGCTTATTTCAGGGTTCAAAAATAATATAAGACAGGGTCTTATTTTCGGGGAAACACGGTTGATCCCAATTTTACCAACTTTGGAAGGATGGAAGGCTGAGTCAACTTTGAACTGGTCAGGATCGAATTTCTGGCCGTCGGCAGAGTCAGCCTGCAATACCGCGTTCTAACCACTGCGCCACCATGGCTCTAAAATGCCTCCACAAATGTCCACATTTAATGTCTTGGGGGGACTCTCGGTGACTCCTCTGTCCTAGCCAGCTGTCTTTGGTCAGCCAGTAACTAAGGTCCGGCAGCTTTTCAAAAGTGGCCAGTAGGAAGCAGGCAGCTCCCAACCACTTTGCAGAGTACACATGCAGGTAATCTCCACAGCAAAAAAAAAAAGTCTTGGAGGAAGAAAGAAGGAAAATATTCCATTAAATGAGGAAAAGCTGCTGGAAACTAACTCTCACCGGGCTGGGTGTTTTTGACCTGATTTGCAGTGAGACGGTCATACGCCTTGTATTCTCTGTCGAAAGCATCTGGAGGGAGAGGAAGAAAATATCTATAGCGTGGGGCTTAGGCAGGCAGGCAACAAATCACCTGCCGTGGATGCCAACTGTTGTGTCCGAGGCCCATGCAGTGATTACCAAACACAATTCAGCCCCGGACAAACTTATTTTATTAAAACAGCTGAGAATTCATTCATTCTCAGCTTTAGTCCAAAACAAAATTCTTCATAACCAGTCCTTCGGCCTTATCACCAACCTTTGATGTCTTTGGCAACCTGCCAAAGGCTTTTCTTGGCAAAAACCCCACAAAGTTCAAGAGACGCTGACAAGAAACACTGGAATCAACGTTGCTTTTCTACAAAGAACCCAACGGCTCCTTGCTGCTCTTTTAAGCCTTCTGGGAGGGGCCAATCATCTCCTGGCCTTACTCCCGAGTCGTCCTTTTTGCTTTAGCTGCTCTTGCCTTCTGGCAGCTCTGCACATGCGTGCACTAGGAACAGGCTCCTCCTGTTCCTCTGCCTCTCTGCTGTCTGACTCTGGAGGCTCCGGAGTCCATGCATCGCTCCCAGATGGCCCTGGCCCCATCTCTGCCTCTGACGCAGAGCCCTCATCCGAGCCTTCCCCAGACTCCAGGACTGACCCACGTTCCTCCCCAGCCTCCTCACTGTCTGACTCCGCTGTCAGCTCTGCAGGCTGCTGGCGGACCACAACACCACCATTCTGGATGCCACCATCATGCCAGGCTCCTCAACTGGTCCTTGATTGTCTCACCTTTCAGTGGGCCTGAATTCCCAGGCATGATGGTGACATCATGGCCTGTTTTCTTTTCTGGTTGGGGTCTGGTTCCTGTGGGGGTGGGTGGGAGGGGCGCTGCGCAACCTGCCCAGCTGAGTGCAGCTTCCGTGCTCATGCTGGGGAGGGGTCTTCCTTCTCCCCTTCCACAGTGGCATTCCAGGAAGGCCGTGTACAGGAGAACTTCTTTAGATGATGATCCTAGCTCTTCTTCATGATGTCCTTACAGCAGGGGGTGTCAAACTCAATTTCATTGAGGGCTACATCAGGGTGGTGTTTGATCTTGGAGGGCTGGGGAGGGAGTAAATGCCCAGGGGTGGGCGTGGCCATGGCAGGCAGAGTGCTGCTGGAGGCCGGGAAGGCCAAAAACGGGCCATGTGGGAGCCTCATGGGACCTCTGTGCAGCCCGTTTTTGGCCACAAGAGTATGCTGGAGGCCGGAGAGGCCGAAAACAGGCCGCGCAGGCGCCATTTTGGCTTGCAGAGGCACCACAGGCCGGTCCTTTGATATTTGCAGGCTGGTCTCCCAGGCCAGATTTAAGCAGGCCTTGACACCCCTGCCTTACCAGTGTCAGCATTTTCTGCCTGCAGACTTCACCCATCGAAGCATTATGCACAAATCACATTGGCAGCTTTCCGACACGGGGTGAAGGCTGCAGCGCAGGGAATTTCCCCTTCTTCCTGGCCAGCTAACTAATCTCCCTGCTCTTCTTCTACTGCAGCGTCATCATGACCGGGGCCTACAACAACTTTTTCCGAATGTTCGACCGAAACACGAAGCGCGACGTGACTTTGGAGGCCTCCCGCGAGAACAGCAAGCCACGGGCGATCCTGAAGCCTCGCCGTGTGTGCGCCGGGGGCAAGAGGCGGAAAGACGATATCAGCGCCGACAGCCTGGACTTCACCCAAAAAATTTTGCACACCGCCTGGCACCCCACGGAAAACATCATTGCTATTGCGGCCACAAACAATCTGTATATCTTTCAAGACAAAATGAACACGGAAGTGCATTAGGTCCCACTGGAGAGAGAGAGAGAGAGAGAGAGAGACGGACATGTCTTTGGACCAATACCGCTACTTGCTTGATGAAAGAAAAACCTTTATTGGGAAGTAAACACCCTGCAAATCGACGGAGCTTACTCCCCAATAAATGTCTGCAGCAATAAGATGTATGTGGATTAATTATTCCATGACCCACCACCCAATCCTTTGGCGACCACTCTATATTTTAATTCATTGCAACCGCCATACAGTCATCTCAAAAATAAATTCTCCTTATGACCAGGTGGCTGGCGTCTGTTTCGTTACTCATCATTTTATTCCGGTTTTATGTTCGACACGATCCTTGTGATCAGATGTCATAATCCCAAAGGTGGAATTCAGCCGGTTCGGACCGCTTCAGACGAACCGGTAGTGTAGACGGCCCCACCCACCCACCTGCGTTCTATCCTCTCCTTTATTTCCTGCTTTGTAGCTCATCTCAATCGCGCAGCACAGCTGATTCCCACCCCCCTCACTGTTCTACTTACCGTTGCTGACTTGGAAGGTAAGCAGGGAAGCAGCTGAGCTTGTAAATGCTTCATTTGCAGCGCTGCGCACAAATGCCTTAAGGCAGTGTTTCCCAACCTTGGAAGCTTGAAGATGGGTGGACTTCAACTCCCAGAATCCCCCAGCCAGCGCTGCTGGCTGGGGGATTCTGGGACTTGAAGTCCACCCATCTTCAAGCTACCAAGGTTGAGAAACACTGCCTTAAACGCACGCTTACTGAACCGGTTGTTAAACCAGCAGCATTCTACCACTGCATAACCCCAACGTGATGCTGGAGTAAATATACGCCACCCAGCTTCATCCTGCTGCCCCAGCCGGCTTTGAGAAAAATCTTAAAAACAAGGAAACTAAACTCTTAAAAATATAATTGGCATTTAGGCTGTCTGTTTCAGCTCCGAGCTCGGCGATTTGGCTACAAACGTTTCGTCACCATTCGAGGAGACGTCGTCTCGTCTCTACAGACGAGCACAATTCAAAGCTCACTGACGAGGTCTCCTCGAATGGCGACAAAATGTTTGCTGCCAAATCGCCGGGCTCGGGGCTCAAACTGACAGCCTAAATACCAACCCAAGCTACTAATAGCAGGGGGTTGGATTAGATGACCTCCAAGGTCCCTTCCGATTCTGTTACTATTATTATTATTACATTTCAGAATTGGTATCCTCAATTTCAAAGAGCAGAGATTGTGGCTTGGGATGTCGGTGGGCTTTTGCAAATTTCTCGGATTTGCTTTCCCCGAATCTCGGAGAAAGCCTAATAATTAGGAATAAAGATGAATAATTCGGCAAGGCCCTCTCCTTATTTAAACCAGGCTGATAAAAGATTCAGCAGGAGACGGGGAAGAGGATCCATTAACCCAGAACTGAGGACAATTTACTTGACCCCAAAGTAAGGTGAGGCGTGCCACAAAATCTCCAGTGGCTATTCCATGCACGATGCGGAATCTGGCATGTTAACATACTACATGCATATAAAGAAACAACAACAAAAAAGACAGGAAAGTGTTCGTCATATTTTTAAATCATTATTTTATGCTTGTGATCAGAAAGACAGATTCATCTCCAGATGATTCATTACCATTTCCAGAGTTAAGCAATCATCTTTATTCGCTTAAACCACTTCCTCTCTGCCTTCTTTCTAGAGGAAAAGAAAAACGGGGACTGAACGAAGGCCCCTTCCTCTGGAAAAAAAAATAATCACCCACTCGTACCGCTGAATTAGTTCAATTCTGTTCGCAGGATTGAATTACTGGCAGAGAATTTATTTCCTCCGGAATACGGTTCCCCTGCAGTCCATGGGGCTTAGGAGCAAAGGGAGAACGGAAGGTCATGTCCGCACCAAAGCACTGTTCTCGTGGCGCCTGGCACAAGTCGTAAATTGGAGTATTTGTGCCCGGGCTTCATCACACACCTTTATTTTGACATTTTTGTCAATGTTACAGCTGAGCTTTTCACCTGTGGAATACAGTCGATTATTGAGAATAAATAGAAGGCAAAGTTGTGTTTTTAGCATCTTTGGTTAGATAGGTTAGTCCAGCACTGGCGAACCTTTTTGGCACTGAGTGCCCAAACCAGAACTTGCGTGCATGCGCCGGAGCGCCGGAAACCCAAAAACTAGCTAGCTGCCAGCTGGTGTTTTGAGTTTCCAGTACATGCATGCATGCCAGCTGATCTTTGGGTTTACAGCGCTCTGGCGCGCATGAAAGCCAGCTGGCCGGCGTGCATGCGCACGCCAGAAACCAGAAGAGCAGCTGGCGACGGCAGCGTGACCACAGAGTGGGCTTTGCATGCCACCTCTGGCACGCGTGCCATAGGTTCACCATCACGGAGTTAGTCCTTTAGAAAATCCTACTTCTTATGCTTTCCATCAATACGCAGCTCGGCGCCCTTCTAGATTTAGAGATCATCGTGCAAGGCAGAAAAAGTATTAGGACCACATGACGTACCACGCTACATGCCGTTATATCCAACTGCGACAACCAAGAGCAAATGTTATCGTGTTTCCCCGAAAATAAGACCCCGTCTTATATTTTTTTTGAAGCCTGAAATAAGTGCTTGGCCTTATTGCCATGCATGCAAAAGCCCGATAGGGCTTATTATCAGGGGATGTCTTATTTTGGGGGAAACAGGGTAGCAACCGGAGCTCAATAGGCAACGGACAGGAAAGGGGAGAACAAAAAATTGAAGGCAAATCTGAACGCTTCATGAACGGTGTTTCGCCAGTCGTGTTCTACTTTCACGTGCCGGCCTGCCGGGGAGAGTTTCGACAGGCAGTTCAAGCAGGAAAGGGCTTTCAATTCAAAGACCGGCCACTTGCTCCCCAGGCGGCCTTCCAGGATGGTGCTGAACTCAACCAGGCTGCCCTGCCTCAGGTTCAGCAGAACCTGCTTGAACTCATTGCTGGCCTTCAGCACAATGTCCTTGGTGACATCGTCTTCCTCGGGGGCCCGGTTGCCATTCCCACCACTGAGGGGCATGCCCACTGTTATTTCGAATTTATACCGGTCGAACCTCTTGATGTGACAGTTGTGCTTAGTCAAGTACTTCAAACGACAGAGTTCCTCCTCTTCCAGGGTGGTGTTTTTGGGGTCGCACACGGGGTACGTTTCTCCGTACAAACATCTCAGCCAGTCCCCAAGGAAAAATGGAAGCATATTTATGGTGGACTCGGCGCTGTTCTCAATGCTGGTCACTCTGACGTACTTGAATCGCCCGGTCCAGGTGACCCGATGGCCTTCCAGATGACTGCATATAATTTGAGTTCGCGCCATGTTGGTTTCTTTCCAAGCTCGGGGCCCACAGAGAAACCCGTACTGATTCCACGTCAACGTTGAATTGTACACCTTCATCCCTTCCGAGCGGTAGACGTAAAACCAGCAGAACAGCACAATGGCAGAAAGCCAGACCAGAATAAGCTTCACAATGGAACTCTTGGTTAAGGACTTCACCATTTCGACTGCGGAGAGTCTGGCCCGCGTGCACAAGTGGAACAGCAGAGGGACCGCGCAGAGGACGAGCGTGACCACGATCTTGGTCAGCTCCAACGTTACCAGCCATCTTAGGAAGTGGAAAAGGCCCATCAGGGCGACGCCCAACATTAAGATCGGAAGGGCGAACAGGAATAAAAAGTAGCCCACGGAAGCCCGAAGGAGACCAAGGCCGGTTGATTCCTGCAGAATCACGACCGAGAGTTCACACCACATGAAGCAGACCAAGTAAGGAACCAAGTAGCAATAGGTGCCTTTCCATTTCTTCAGTCGTGCCATGCGATAGAAAAGGTAAAACAAGTACAGGAACAAGAGGCAAGGGAGGCTGAGGTTCAGCACCACGACGCTACCGAGAGGAAGAGTGTAAAATGTTTTACCCAGGAGCTTCACGTGACCCCAGTGGTCGGGGGCCCCTTGCAGCAGGCAGAGGGCACCCGCAGTCACCTCGGTCAGCAGGGCCCTTCGCGTGTAAGGCTCCGCGCTGGTGCACAAGCTCATGTAACTTGTCACCATGAAGAAAACGGAAACGGTGGCCAGCTCAGAGCAGGGCATCCATTCCTTGCTGGCTATCGGGAAGGAGAAAAGGACGAAGAGGACCGAGAGCAGGAAGTGGAAATAGGGCTCCAGGTGATTCCAACCAAAATTCCCTTCCGCCTCGTCGACATCCAGATCGGGCTCGAAACGAAGCAGGAGGTCTGTGAGGGTGCGGAAGTTCTCCCACGCTTTGCTGTCCTGGAAGACCTTCAGGGTGCAAATCACCATGGAAATGAAAGAGAGGTAGAAAATGACGAGGGGGATGAAGAAGGCGAAGAAGTCGATGGTCAGGTTGCTGAGGACGAAGAAGAAGAGCAGGGCGTTGATCTGGTGGGTCGGGATGATGGTGGACAACCAGTGCATGCCAGCTTTGGAGGCCACCTCGATCAGGTGCTCTTTGATTTCCATGATGGCATGGAGGGGATACTTGATGATCTGGAAAGAGAAGGCCGTGCACGGGTCATCCCAAACAGCAGAGGGGACCAAATGCACCCTGAAACTCCCTTTTGGAGAAGACTGGTGGGCTGACTAGGATAGGAAACAAACTTAAGTTCCAAAGGCCCTGTCAAGGCCCTCTTTTGTCCCCTCGGACAAATAAACGCGTTGGGAGTGACTGCAAAGTTATCTTCCCAAGGGACAGAGAGGCCCAACTGCACCTCTTTACTCCAGTGCAGGGGTCTCCAACCTTGGCAACTTGAAGACTTGTGGACTTCAACTCCCAGAATCCCTCAGCCAGCTTTGCTTTAAGCCTTGTGGACTTCAACTCCCAGAATTCCTCAGCCAGCTTTGTTTTAAGACTCGTGGACTTCAATTCCCAGAATTCCTCAGCCAGCTTTTAAACTGGTCTTAAAGCAAAGCTGGCCGAGGAATTCTGGGAGTTGAAATCCACAAGTCTTAAAAGCTTTGCTGGCTGAGGGATTCTGGGAGTTGAAGTCCACAAGTCTTCAGGTTGCCAAGGTTGGAGACCCCTGCTCCAGTGGCAAGCCACAAGAGATCAGAAAAAGCCCAGGTAGGTAAACCTACAAAGGGGCTGCAGCCAAGGCCCACCCACTCTAATCTGTTGCCCAACCAAGGTTGGGAAGTGTGTCTGAAGAAGCAGTACACAGATCTATGGAGGGTGCTGCCCAGGAGCTGAAGACCACACAACTCCGTGACCAATGGGCTGAATCTCAACAAAGCAAGCTCTTCCCTTTTTCACTACAGTTGGGGAGTCTTGATAAGACCCACCTTTGGCTCCGCACCTGAGTCTGGGTGGTCCCAGTGGCCCCACTACCTAGGACCTGAAACTGGGTCTTCTGGAGACTCTCCAATGAAGGGGTTCTTTCGTGCACCTGGTCCATGCTTGCCATGCTCTCCCTCCTTTCTGGGCTGCTCTCCGGGAACCCTTTCAGGTCCTCAGTGTACCCTCCACCCACCCTGAACGAACGGGTGAGGAGAAAGTATGGCATCAAAGTCCTCCAGCCGTTCACCTTTTGTTGGAAGGGGAGCTCCTCGGGGCTCTTTCCTGTCAGCTCATCCTCCTCATCATCGTCATCCTGAGGGATCATACTTGATGGGATGATACCCTTGGCGTACTTCTTGGTTATTTCAACGAAGTCATCGAAGGCGATGTAGTTCTTAGCTAAAAGGCATTCAAGAGAAAAAAATCTCTATGAGCGGAAGGTGGCAGAAGGGTCTAAAGAGGAGGGGGTCCCACCCAGGCATCCCTCCCCTACCTTCGCTGCTGACCAATCTTTCCAGCATCCTTCTCTGCTTCTGGACGGTCTTTGGAAGAGGTCCCGGACGCTGGTCTCCCTGGCCTGTTCTCGGAAACACAGGTAGGTGTGAAGAGTTTTAAAGAGAAGCGGGACACAAAAGGGTTAAAACAAATGAATAGCCCCTCCCCCCAGGAAGTCCCCCCCCCATGCACATAGAAAGCCCCCATGTCTTTCCCCATAGCCAGGAACCCCACTCATTGGCAGGCCCCGAGGTTATCTCAGCCAGGGTGTCTCAGTTTCAGCAAACTGAAGTGAAGAAGAATTAAACTGAAGAAGCTTTTTGGAGGAGGAGCGAAACCAGAAGTGGAATTCAGTCAGTTCGGGCGAACCGGTAGTGCAGATGATTAGTTGGCCCCCCCCCCCCCTCCCTGCTCTATCCTGTCCTTTATTTCCTGCTTTGTAGCTCCTCTCAATTGCGTGGCACAGCTGATTCCCCACCCCCTCACTGTTCTATTTACCGTTGCTGACTTGGGAGGTAAGCAGCTGAGCTTCTAAATGCTCCATTTTCAGTGCTGTGCGCAAGCGCCTTAGGCGCACACACATGCCTTCACCGAGCCGGTTGTTAAACCAGCAGCATTCCGCCACTGAGCGAAACATTTCCAAAGGAAAAAAAATTAAAAAAAAGTCTTTTGGGAAAAAAGCCAGCGGTGAAATGATCCCGGTTCGAACCAGTTCGGCCGAATTAGTAGTGATGGCGGCCGGTGGTTTGGAGAACTGGTAGCGATGGCGGAGCAAGGCTCCGCCCACCCACCCACCCGGTTTTCATTACTTCCTAAGTGATGGATAAGTTAGTCACCCTGTTGTTCAGAGAATCTGGCTTTTCCCCTTGACTTTGGTTGTTGGGAGGTTGCCATAGGGCATCACATGAGTCCAGGAAACTACGACTGTCATAAATATGAATCTGTGGCCAAGTGTCTGAATTTTGATCACCTGATCATGGGGAAACGGTCATTAAGTCACTTGCTTCAGTCCCGTTGCAACTTTGAAGGGTCCCTAAAAACTGTTGTAAGTCGAGGAATACTTATAAGTTTTTTATTCAATTTATAAACCACCCATCTCGGCTATCCCAAGCCACTCTGGTTAAGCACACAGATTTAACGTGCAAATAAACGATAACAGACCTTCGCTGTCCACTTCGCCAACATTTTCTAATAGTTCTGAAACAGCCAGTTCCTTTTTCTTCTTCGGATTTAATTTCCAGTAGATGACCAAAGAAGCTTTTCTCACCGCTCTTTCCAAATTAGTCTCGGATGATAACCGCTTCACCTCTTGCACGTTTTCTGAAGTGATGCCTCAAGGAGAAGAGAAGGGAAAATGGCCAAGGTTAGATTTGACTTCCCCCCAGTTGCAAAACCCACCACTCTACGGAGGTTTTGTATCCTGCTCTAGGGAATGGAAAGTTGGGTCTCTGGCGGAAAGCTACTTGAAGAGACTAGAAGCATTTGTGAAAGGTGGCATGGTTGGCGGCCGCATGGGCAAATGCAATCAAGATATGAGAAAGGTGTGAGGATATATGGCTTTTATAAAGAACCAACGGAGTTAGATCAGATGCTACTAGGGACAGATGAAAAATGAATTTTTTAAAAATGTACAATTATCTGTTGAGTTTTGATGTTTTGTTGGTAGAGTTTTGATACGTTTTGATATTTTACTGGTATCAAAGTCCCTCAGTGAGGGAGATGGGTGGTCTCAAAATTAGATGGATGGATGGATGGATGGATGGATGGATGGAGAGAAATTAGATAGATAGATAGATAGATAGATAGATAGATAGACAGACAGACTATAGATATAGAGATAGAGAGATATAGATAGATAGATAG
>WNWU01000062.1:3995432-4005473 GCA_012654045.1 Ptyas mucosa | reverse complement strand
TTCTCCTTCCTCTCTGTCCCACCCTCCCTCATCTTCCTCCCTCCCTCTTCCTCCCTTCCTCTCTTCCTCCTTTCCTTCCCTCTTTCTCTCCCTCCCTCCCTCTTTTATACACCACCTCTCTTCCTGTTTAGAGATTTTCTAGTGTCAGCGGGTGCCAGGAAATCCCAACCAGGATCCAAAACATCCCAGGCTCGGCCAAATATCTTCAGGAGGTTTACTTTGAGTGAGTAACTCTCTCTCTCTCTCTCATTCTCTCTGGCCCTTTTAAGGGTGTGCTGGGACAGGCTGTTTACCCAGCCCAGCAAAGCCCCCCCTCTCCAGCCACCCACCCACCCACCCCCCTCCTTCTCTCTAAGTGGAGCCGGGCGCCATCCTCCCTCCCTCCTTCCGCAGAGGCATCGGCAGCTGCCCCATCCAGTCACGAGGCCGGCCAAAGGGATGGGCTCAAGATGCCCACTCATCATCATCCTCTCTTTTTTAAAAAGCACCTTGTTTCTCTCCACCCCCCCAATATTCAGACCTACGACCATCACAGGGGGAGGGGGCTTGTGTCACCCCTGCTTTTGCAAACGTGGGAATCACTTCTTGGGACTTGGGGGTGTGTGTCGTTGCTTCGGGCCCCCTTACCACCCCCCACCCCACTGGGTTGCAAAGACAACTGCAACCTTTTGCCAGATGCCAGCTGAGCAATGCAAAGGAAGAGATGGAGGGGAAGGGCGGGGATGATGGGGAGGGGGCTTTCTCTGCCTTTCTAGGGAGGGGGGGGGAATTAAAGTACCTGCAGCTTCGCATCTCTCCCCCCAACTCCATCCCCCCCCTTCGGCCAGCCCCCCTTAACTCGGCTTGGAGTTCCCCCCCCCCCCGCAAGGGAAGGGGGGAGACCCCAAGCCCCACGGGGGGCTCTCGCGACCCCACCCTCCAAGACCCCCAACCCTGTAGGGACCCCCACCCCCCACCCACCCAGTCAGCCCAAGCCCCCCCTTAACTCGGCTTGGAGTTTTCCCCGCAAGGCAGGGAGGGGGGGGAACCCCAAGCCCCACGGGGGTCTCTCGCGACCCCCGCCCTCCCCCAACCCAACCCTGTAGGGACCCCAACCCCCAACCCCACCCGGCCAGCCCCCAGCCCCCCCTTAACCCCGCTCGGAGCTTCCCCCGCAAAGGGGGACCCAAAATCCCCCCTACCAAAGCCCAGCGGGGGTGCGGGTCTCTCGCGACCCCTCCCCAAACCCCCGCCATCCACTTTCCCGGACAGCAAGGCAAGAAAAGGCTCGGGGACCCGCAAGCGCGTGCCCGAGCCCGGCGGGGACGCGCATCCAAGGAAGAGGAGCCGGTGGGGGGGAGGCAGAGAGAGAGAGAGAGAGAGAGAGAGAGAGAGAGAGAGAGAGAGACCCCCGCCCGCCCGCCAGCCCACCGACCCACCCTGCCTGCCTGCCTGCTGGCTGGCTTGTTTCCCGGCTGCAGGGCGGCCGCGATCCCGGCCCTCGTCGGCTGCCCCTGCGCGGACGGGAAGGAGGCGAGCGGGATCCCCGGGGAGGAGGAGCCGCCGCTAGGTAGCTCTGCCTTCCCCGGCTGGGACGGCCCTCGCCGGGCGGGACGGAGGGGGGCGGGCGGGCAGGCGGCGGAGCCTCCAAGGCCGGCTAGGGAGGGCTGAGTGGATGGGGGCAGGATGGAGCCTTCTCTCATCTTCTCATGCTTCCCTGGAACGTTGATTGATTGATTGATTGATTGATTGATTGATTGATTGATTGATTGATTTATTGACTGACTGACTGACTGACTGATTGAGTGAGTGAGTGATTTAGTTATTTAGTTATTTAGTTATTTAGTTATTTAGTTATTTAGTTATTTAGTTATTTAGTTATTTAGTTATTTAGTTATTTAGTTTTATTTAGTTACTTATTTTTACAGAGGGGTGAATTTTGCAACACTGGGGAAAATCTCATCTTCTCATGCTTTCCTGGAACATTCATTGATTGATTGATTGACTGACTGACTGACTGATTTAGTTAGTTAGTTACTTACTTATTTTTACAGAGCGGTGAATTCTCCAACACTGGGAAACATCTCATCTTCTCATGCTTTCCTGGAACATTCATTGATTGATTGATTGAAAACGGGCATGCATAAATGCACCAGCATGCCTACTGTCCTAATATTCCTTTTTTACTTATTCTTTCCATGTATTCAAATTATGTTTATATTTTTACCTGTTATCTTATATATGCTTGACAAAATAAATAAATTGAATGAGTGAGTGAGTGAGTTATTTAGTTATTTAGCTATTTAGTTATTTATTTAGTTACTTAGTTATACTTATTTAGTTACTTACTTATTTATTTACTTAGTTGTTTAATTAGTTATTTAGCTATTTATTTATTTATTTATTTTGTTTAGTTATTTAGCTATTTAGCTATTTAGCTATTTAGTTATTTAGTTTTACAGGGCGGTGAATTCTCCAACACTGGGAAAATGATCTTTGTCCCCTTTTTTGGGGGGGGGGGTGTAAATGAAAAGTGAATGAAATGAAAAGTGGTTTTCATGCCGGCTTAAATAAATTTTCTCTTGGGATTTAGCCATAGCAATAGCCCTTAGACTTATATACTGCTTCACAGTGCTTTTAGGGACCTCTCTAAGCGGTTTACAGAGTCAGCCTCTTTCCCCCAACAATCTGGGTCCTCATTTTAGCCACCTCAGAAGGATGGAAGGCTGAGTCAACCTTGAGCCGGTCAGGATCGAACTACTGGCAGTGGGAAGAGTTAGCCTGAAATACTGCATTCTAACCACTGCACCACCATGGAAAGAAAGAAAGAAGGAAGGAAGGAAGGAAGGAAGGAAGGAAGGAAGGAAGGAAGGAATAGCAATAGCACTTAGACTTATACACCGCTTCACAGTGCTTTTACAGCCCTCTCTAAGCGGTTTACAGAGTCGGCCTCTTTCCCCCAACAATCTGGCTCCTCTTTTTACCCACCTCAGAAAGATGGAAGGCTGAGTCAATCTTTGAGCTGGTGAGATTTGAACTGTTGAACTGCAGCTAGCAGTCAGCTAAAGTAGCCTGCAGTACTGCACTCTAACCACTGCGCCACCTCGGCTCAATTTATTGTACAAATGGCCATGCTTGATGCCAGAGGCTCCAGATACCGGTAGTGCTTTTCTCCAGCCGTAACTCACTAAAGCAGTGGTTCTCAACCTTCCTAATGCCGCGACCCTTTAATACAGTTCCTCATGTTGTGGTGACACCCCCCCCCAACCAGAAAATTATTTTCGTTGCTACTTCGTAACTGTAATTTATGCTACTGTTACGCATCGTAATGCAAATATCCGATATGCAGGATGTATTTTCATTGTTACAAATCGAACATAATTAAAGCATAGTGATTAAATCACAAAAACAATATGGTTTTTTTTAAAATATTGTGAAATATTTATTTCTAATGACAAATAAATGAAATCCCCAGAGTTTCGTAGAGGATGATCATTGTTCAGAGGCCTAACCCTTCCCAAGTTCCTGCCCAGGAGATACTACAAAATCCAAGTTGTCGGCAGAGAGCTGAGACATCAAAGAAAAAGAAAAGAAAAAAAAAGCACACCAATGCCTTGCCGAACTTAGTAGCGTGCAATGCAGCAGCTTCATTGGCTGGATCAGGAGAAGGGCTCCTCCGAGAGCTTCTAGTCCACCCCAACCCCGCCCGGCTGGTACCACTCACCGAGATGGAGGGTAAGATTAATGGTATTGGGGTACTGGACAAAAATGCCCATATTCAGTCTATAAGACACACCAAAATTTTCACCCACTTTTAGTGGGGGAAGTGCATCTTATACTCCGAAAGATACCGTATTTTGTGGTAATATAAGAGTTAGCGTATTATAATATTAGTAATATTAAACAGTAATATTTAATTAAAAACACAGGTTGGGATGGAAATTCATCGTTCAGAAATTGCTTGAATGATTTTCCAAAATCCTTTAGTTTTACAGCATTGCCCCCAAATAAGGGAGTCCTTGACTTACAACCCTTCATTTAGTGACAGTTTAAATTTTGACCGTTTCAGAAAGAGTGCTTCACAGACCCTAAAGTATGTACGGCTGTCCCAAAAAGTTGCACCCTCACCCTTGCCTTCCCATGACCCACAATCTTGAGTGTGCTCATTCACACTTACAACTGGTTGCCCAGTGCCCTGGATCGCGGGATCGCCGCTGTTGTGACCCAGGCCCAAGTAGGTAGTAATCGACACAAACAACTCCAAAACAAACAGACTTTATTAGAACAGCTGAGAATAAATTCATTCTCAGCGTCGTCCAAACTAAATTAAAACAAACTCTTCATAACACAAATTCTTCAGTCTAATCACCAACCTTGGTATAATTAGGCAAACGGCCAAAGGCTTCTCTTGGCAAAAGTTCAGAAGCAGAAGACGCCGATCAGAGATAAGTGCAGCAAGACTATCAACGTTGTTTTCCGGCAAAGAGACCAAGAGCCGTTGCTGGTCTTTTAAGCCTTATGGGAGGGGCCAATCATCTCTTGGCCCTACTCCCAAGTCGTCCTGTTTGCTTCAGCTGCTCTTGCCTTCTGGCAGCTTTTTGCATGTGTGCACTAGGAACAGGTTCCTCCTGTTCCTCTGCCTCTCTGCTGTCAGCCTCTGGAGGTCCAGAGTCCACACATCACTCCCAGATGGCTCTGGCCCCATCTCTGCCTCCGATGCAGAGCCCTCATCCAAGCCTTCCCCAGCCTCCAGGACTGGCCCATGTTCTTCCTCAGCCTCATCGCTGTCCGACTCCTCTGCCAACTCCTCAGGCTGCTGGCGGACCACAACAGCTCCCTTAAAAAGCCGGAAGCAGAGTCTTGGTCCTGGCAAAACCCCTTTTATTTACACGACTGTGAATTCCTTTCATACACAGTCAGCAAGGCCTGTCCGAACAGTTTTTCAAAGGAATACTTATCAACACAGACCTTATCTCACTTGGAAGGCTGTAACTAATTTCCAACCGCAGTACAAGGCAAAACTTGGCACAGAGTCTCTCAGAGTCACGGAACGAACAAACGAATTGTTTCTTGCAGAAGCCCACTTCTCTGTTCGCTCTTCTTTTGTTTCCTATGGGAGGGGCCAATCACCTCCAAGGTGTGGCTTTACTCCCAAGTCGACCCTGCTTTCTTAGTTGTTCTTGCCTTCGGGCAGCTCTGCGCATGCGCACACTGGGAACAGGCTCCAGCTGTTCCTCTGCCTCACTGCTGTCTAGTGCATCTTTGCCTCCGATGCAGCCCTCGTCCGAGCTTTCCTCAGCCCCCAGGACTGGTCCAAGTTCCTCCCCAACCTCTTCACTGTCCGACTCTGCTGCCAGCTCCGCTAGCTGCTGACGGGTCACAACAGGCCTGTGCCAGAGGAGAGACTGCAAGACGCTATGATTGCTAAGTAACTGTTGCTATGTTATCTTTCATTAGGCAGCTTGTTCATTCTCGTGGGACGCTCCAGAGAAATGTTTTCTTCTTTAGCCCAGAAGCCATGCCCTGGGGCACGAAGGAGAAGAAGCATTGAGTGACAACGGGACAGAATAACAGAGTTGGAAGGGACCCGGTAGGTCATCTAGTCCAACCCCGTGCCCAGGCAGGAGACTCTACCTACACCATTACTGTCTAGTCTCTTCTTGAAAGCTTCCAAGGATGAAGCTCCCACCACTTCATCGTAAGAAGAAGCACCTTACACGGTTTTTACGTTCTTCGCCTTAAGAACTTTGCGGAACGTAAAACCTCAACGAGGTTCGATTTAAACGGGAATAACAAACCCCCGGCAACCTGCCTCTAACTACTAACTCTGGAATTGGGTTGCATCCGATGACCTCGTGGGGTTTTGTCATTTAGGAAAGAAATTATAGTGATTATAAACAGGGCGTGATCAACAGGTGCTCCTTCGATATGGAGTTCCTGTTTCTCACCTTGTATTTCTCTTTCTTCGTCTCGCTCTGCGCCCTGGTGTGCCTTTATTTTTCTGGATGCCAAGAAATGACTTACAAGCACGAAGGTAAGCAGCTCTTAATTCCTGCTTAATTCTTTTAATGCAAGATTTGCCCTTCTTGGTCTCTCTTTGGCTTATTACCCCGTTTCCCCCAAAAATAAGACCTACTTAACCTTAAAATAAGCCCTAGCATGATTTTTCAGGATGCTCGTAATAGAAGCCCTACCCACCAAAGTAAGACCCAGTTAAGATTGTCAGCCAGATGGGTGCTTTTAGTACCGTATTTCCCACCCCCAAAATAAGACCTAACCAGAAAATAAGCCCTAATGCGTTTTTTGGAGCAAAAATTAATATAAGACCTGGTCTTATTTTTGGGGAAACACAGTAATGAGAAGCAATGAGTGATTCTGAGCCCTTTTGCATTAGACAAGTGGAATAACAACTCCTAGGATAGCCATTTTTTATTTTTTTTGAAAAAAGTTTTTTTTAATTTTTTAAAACACAAACATAAAACACATCTTTTCCAAAACGAAGCATTCATCCGGTCACAAATTAGGACGTAATGCCTCCTACAAGGCAGCATTTAACATCCAGCTGCCTGCAATTACTGTAAGTTCGAATCTCACCAGGCTCAAGGTTGACTCAGCCTTCCATCCTTTCTAAGGTGGGTGAAATGAGGACCCAGATTGTGGGGGCAATAAGCTGACTTTGTATAAAATATACAAAAGTATGAAGGCTATTGCTTAACGCATTGTAAGCTGCCCTGAGTCTCCGGAGAAGGGCAGCATATAAATAAGAATAAAAAAATAATAATAATACAAGTCACTAACAAATCTTAACTTCCAATTAACACAACTTAATATTTTACTCAGTTATTTTCCTGAATTCTATCAATTTAACTGTGCCATTATCCCCAAAAACCCGTTACTTAAATCTTAAATCCTAACCAAATATCATTCCATTTTTCTCTTCCTTTTTGCTTAGATGGATATATTTTAACAATATAAATCATTACAGTTATTATAAGCATTTCAAAAAACATTTTAATTATTACTCCCAATATAATCATCTTCATTACTTTACTATTAATCCTAACACAATCATTTCATTTTTACTATTCCCAACATAGTCATTTTTAATTTTTAGCTGTTAATTCCAACATAATCATCTTATTTTAGTTGAACTCCACATTATCATCTTTATTTCTGTTGTTAAACCCAACTTATACATTCCATTTTTACTGTTAATCTTAACATACTACTCCTTATCTTGGCTGTCCTACCCAGCATAATAATTTTTATTTTTTGGCTGTTAATCCCAGCATAGTCATTTTATTTTTACTATTAAACCTAACATCATTATGTTTGTCTTTGTTGTTAAACCCAACATAATCATTTCATCTTTGCTGTTACAAAATCCTCTTGTAAACCCTCCTTTTGCTGTCCTTCTCAACATTGGATAGCCATTTTTAGAAGCAACAGGTCTGCGAAATATAAGGGGTCGTATTATCAATATTGATCCCAATTCCCAGTCGTGATGTAGGAGAAAAACGACAGTAGGAAAACTCTGGGGGAAAGAAATTGAAAATCTCAACAGGTATCGATTGTCATCTTCTGATTTATGCCTTAATCGTCAGCGTAACATCATCTTGAGATGCGTTCTCAAATTGTTATCCCAAAGGTGCCTTTTTCAAGAGGCAACTGGACTTTCTTTAAAGACGCTTCGACCAAATGACCAGCTGTCTGCAAGGAGTGTCAATCCTTCCATTCCCCACCATGGAGTCAGAGCTGAAGAAGCTTCTGGGATGAGAAACGAAATGTCTTCAAAGAAAAACCAAGAAAGTCCAGTTACCTCTTGAAGAAAAAAAAAGAAGAAGCAGCATCTTTGGCTCAAATTGTAATGTATTTGTGATTTTTTTTCCCTCCCCCACCATATTTTTGGGCAGTTTTTTTTAATCACAAGGTTTGAGGAAATGATTGTTCTCTTAAAGCAAAAGCATCAAAATGGCTGATTTTTTAAAGGGCTAGCAGTGCTTTTAAAGTGTTTTAAAGTGCTTGTGTTAATGATGTTTATGAAGTGGCCAGATTCTTATTTTTATTTTTAAATTTGTAATTTTATTAGAACACATATTGGACTTTTACACAGCATACAACATATAAATAACTTTTATCATATTTAAGCATTGTTTCTTAGTGGTCTTCCAGTTATTACTTTATTCTTCTTCCCCTTTATCTTATTTATTTATTTATTTATTTATTGGTTCGATTTATATGCCGCCTTTCTCCGGAGACTCAGGGCGGCTTACAATGCATTAAGCAATAGCCTTCATACTTTTTGTATATATACCTGCTTAGTAGGGCTTTCGGCCCCCCCCCAAGCGGTGTTCTTTTTTTTATACAAAGTCAGTTTATTGCCCCCACAATCCGGGTCCTCATTTTACCTACCTCGGAAGGATGGAAGGCTGAGTCAACCTTGAGCCTGGTGAGATTTGAACTCACAGTAATTGCAGGCAGCTGGCAGCTAAGTGCTACTTTAACAGCACTTTAGTCTGCTGCACCACCAAGGCTCTTAATGTTAATCTATTACTCCATCTTCTTCCCCTCCTTTTCCTTTTCCTTCCCCCCCTCTTTTTTTCCCCCTTTTTCCCCTATAGAGAACTGTACATTTTAGTTATCTCTTTACTATTATACATTTCTACCTTCATATTATATACATTTTTATTCCACTCCGCACATATGATACATCTCTATTTTGTACTTCTATTTTTCTCTCCTAATAGTTATTATTCTTTATTGTTAGTCTTAAGCCAATTATACCATTTATTCCATATGCTATAATATTCTGTCTCTTCTTTTTATGAAAAAAAAAATGAAGTGGCCAAATTAATCCTTTCAGGTTATCCTTATTGCCATGCGGGTGGGGGAAAAATATCTGAAGGTACAAAGACAGAATTTGGACAGAACGAAGAAAGTCACGCGGGAAGATGGATAGACTCAGTTACAGTGACAATGAATGCAACAGGTGGAAGACTTAAAGAAACAGGGACAGATTACCATGGAGAAAATCAATCGATTCAAATCAGAGCTGGAAGGGACCTTGGGAGATCTTCTAGTCCAACCCCCTACTCAAGCAGGAGACCCTAGACCATTTCAGACAAATGACAGTCCAGTTTCTTCTTAAAAACATCCAGTGATGAAGCACCCACAACTTCTGGTGGCAAGCTGTTCCACTGGTTTATTGTTCTGATTGTCAGGAAGTTTAATTCCTTAATTCCAGGTTGCTTCTCTCCTTGATTAGTTTCCATCCATTGTTTCTTGTCCTGCCTTCTGATGATTTGACCCCCTCCTCTTTGTGGCAGTCTCTCCAATATTGGAATATTGTTATCATATCACCTCTGGTCCTTCTTTTCTCTAGATTGGCCAAACCCAAATCCTGCAGCCGTTCTTCATACGTTTTCGTCTCCAGGCCTTCGATCATCTTAATTGCTCTTCTCTGAACTTTTTCCAACATCTCAACATCTTTTTTGTAGTGTGGTGACCAAAACTGGATGCAGTATTCCGGGTGTGGCCTTACTAAGGCTTTATAAAGTGGTAGTAACTCTTCGCGTGATTTTGATTCGATGCCTCTGTTTATACAACCGAGGATTGTATTGGCTTTTTTGGCTGCTGTCGCACACGGCCAACTCATGTTTAAGTAATTGTCCGTTAGGACTCCAAGGTCCCTCTGACAGTTACGGTTGTTGAGGCCGCTTTGGCCTAATCTGTACTTGTACTTTTGGAATAATACATATACACCAAACCTATATATGGTAGCTAGGAGTTGAAAACAATTTGATATACATAATCCATTTCTCAATCATAACAGAATCTTGAAAGTTTGATTGTGCTGTATGCTTTCCTCTGTCTTATAGTCCAGGGTATCAGGGAGTTGTCTGTTTTGGGTGCTTTCAAATATTATGTGTCTACTACGGACTCAGAATAGAATAGAATAGAATAGAATAGAATAGAATAGAATAGAATAGAATAGAATAGAATAGAATAGAACAGAGAATGGAATGGAATGGAATGGAATGGAATGGAATGGAATGGAATGGA
>WNWU01000062.1:3935725-3967740 GCA_012654045.1 Ptyas mucosa | reverse complement strand
TCTTTCTGTTTCTCTTTCTCTCTGTGTGTGTCTTTTTCTATCTCCTTTTCTCTCTCTCTCTGTCTTTCTCTTTCTCTTTCTCTCTTTCTCTTTCTCTTTCTCTGTCTCTTTCTTTGTCTATTCATGTTTCTCTCTCTCTCTCTTTCTCTTTCTTTCTCCCTCACTGTCTCTTTCTCTCTCCCTTTCTCTCTCTCTCTCTCTCTCTCTCTTTCTTTCTCTTGCAGTTGATCATGTCCTTCCAGAGCCCGGCTCTAGTTTATTAACGGCGTTTGCAAAATGGAAAGAGGCAGCGGAGAGCAAATCCTGTTGTGATTATTCTCTGCACGTGGACATTACCGACTGGTATGATGGGATCCAGGAAGATCTCGAAAGTCTGGTGCAAGACAAAGGTTTGTACTAAGAGCTTTTGGGGGAGAGCAGTTTGTGAGTATGTTCACTACATGCTTCAGCATTTGGACATATCATCATCCTCTTTTAATGACCCGATAATGCCCGGAGTCTGGGCAACTGAATGTGGCTGAGTGTTTACTGGCCAGATGCCCTTCCTGTTGCCAGTACGGAGTTTTGTTCGGCAGATATATTCTCATCGTGCCCAGAGAGAGAAATATCTGCCTCTACCTAGGATTGAACTCACAGCCTCCTGATTGTGAGGCGAGAGCTCCACCTCTAGGCCACCGCACCACTCCAGCGTTTGGACATATGCTATCTAAAAAAAATATTAGCTTATCCCTGTTACGTGCATAAGAAGTGGATTTATAGTTTATCAATCCCAAAATAAAACAGTTTCTCTGGGTATCATTGTTTGGAATCTGTGTTTATGGCACCAGGTACTTCTAATCCCCTTATACAGCTGGTCCTTGACTTACAACAGTTCGTTTAGTGACCGTTCAGAGTTACAACGGTGCTGGAAAAAAGGCCGCTTTTCACACTTACGACATTGCGGCCTTCCTGTAGTCACGTGAACAAAATTCAGACGCTTGGCAACTGATTCATATTTACGACGGTTGCAGCGTCCCAGGGTCACGCTTGTCATGACCTCCTGACAAGCAAGTCAATGGGGAAAGCCAGATTCACTTAACAACCATGTTACTTACTTAACAACTGCAGTGGTTCGCTTTACAGCCGTGGCAAGAAAGGTTGTAAAAGTGAGTTTGCAAAACTCACTTTTTACAAATCTTTCACTTAGCAACCGAAATTTGGGGCTCTCTTGCGGTCATAAGTTGAGGACGACTTGTATTGCGTGTGAATTAATTCATTTGAATTTTTATCTCCATAGGTATCAATTCTTTCCAACTCTACATGGGCTACAAAGATCTCTACCAAATGACCGATTCCCAAGTACGTACCATTTTTTCCCTCCCTCACGAGTTTTGAAATCTGATTTTTAATTAAGATGGAGGGGATGGAATTGGCCAGCCGTGTTTTGTTTTTTGTTCCACCACCGTCTCTTCTCTTTTTAGTTCGTGGGTTGAATTTGGACACCTCCCCGTTTTGTCCTGAATTAGGATTCTGCTCTCTTTAGGATCCTGTTGGAGGATCAGGGCAATTTTAATGGAGAATACAGACCTAAGTCGAATGCTTGGACTGTTAATTTCCAGCATGAGGGTCCTCTTTCAAATGAGCCAGGAACTTGATGCATTTTGCCAGTGAGGAGATAATGAATATACATTATGAAGTTAGCCTTTTTAAAAAAATCTCATGTTATCTTACACTGAGAGAACAATAAGAATGTAAAATCACTTCTTCCTCCTCCTCCTCTTCCTCCTCCTCCTCCTCCTCCTCCTCCTTCTCTTCTTCTTTTTCTTCTTCTTCTTCTTCTTCTTCTTCTTCTTCTTCTTCTCCCCCCTTCTGCCCCCCTCCTCCCCCTCCTCTTCTTCCTTTTCCTCCTCTTCCTCTTCCTCCTCCTTCTCTTCTTCTTCTTCTCCTTCTCCTTCTTCCTCTTCCTCTTCCTCTTCCTCCTCTTCTTCTTCCTCTTCCTCTTCCTCCTTCTCTTCTTTTTCTTCTTCTTCTTCTTCCTCTTCCTCTTCCTCTTCCTCCTCCTCCTCCTCCTTCTCCTTCTCTTTGTCAATTGCACACAGCTCTATGAAGCATTTACATTCCTGAAAAGTCTCGGAGCCGTTATCATGGTGCACGCAGAAAATGGGGATTTGATAGCTCAGGTGAGAAACATTAATTCATAAATGAGAACGATAGGTTCTGATTTCCCCAGGAAGTCTCCATCTGCTTCCTGTGATTTGGGGATCTCTCCACCCCCCCCCACTCCCAAGGAATGACTGTGGGCTCTTCTGTTTCAGGAGCAAAAGAGGGTGCTGGCATTGGGAATAACAGGACCAGAAGGTCATGCTTTGAGTCGACCTGAAGAGGTGAGGATTTCTGCATTGCCTTCCAAAGGATTTCTTTCATAAAAGGAATCCAAAAGTGTTTTTTTTTCAAGAGGCAACTGAAATTTCTGGTTTTTCTTTGAAGATGTTTCGCTTCTCATCTGAGAAGCTTCTTCAGTTCTGATTGGATGGTGGGGAATGGAAGGATTTATATTCCTTGCAGACAGCTGGTCATTTGCATCCTTTTAGAGAGTCGTTGAGGACACGTGGAGGTTTGTCTGTGTCCTCAGGGTCACCCGAGTAGTGCAAACGGGTGTGGAGCCTTCTTGGAACTGTTGAAAGGACTGTGTTGTAGACTGGAGAAAAATTATATGGTATCCCTTTCCCTCCATTGAGAGAAGGCTGTTCAATTTTGACATAGATGGCCTCTTTGACCCCTCCTTCAAACCAGAGATCCTCTCTGTCCAAAATGTGGACTTTGCTATCTTCAAAAGAGTGCCCTTCATCTTTTAAATGCATGAATCGTGGATCGCTGAATTGTGTCCTGATGGATTTGTTCTCCTATGTTGCGCCATGCGTTTGTGAAGTGGTTGTTTTGTTTCCCCAACATACAGATCTGCACATGTCTCACTGCATTGTGCTGCATAGACCACATTGTTCAGTTTGTGTCTGGGGTGTTTTATCCTTGGGGTGGACAAGCTTCTGCCTTAGCCTTCAAAGAAAATCAAGAGAGTCCTGTTGCCTCTTGAAAAAGTACCTTTGGGACAACCCTGACTTGGATGACTGAGAATCTCCATAGACCAACCTTGGCAACTTTAAGACTTGTGGACTTCAACTCCCAGAGTTCAAAGTTGAATTCTGGGAGTTGAAGTCCACAAGTCTTAAAGTTGCCAAGGTTGGAGACCCCTGCCATAGACAACATAAAAGGAAGTTTAGATTTGAAGTTCAAAAGCGCAATGTTGTAATTTATCCTATGCGCATGAATTTCCATGTGGAACTTAATATCAGTGAAGGAAAGATGGTTTTCTAAATGTCTGTTTCAACATTATGCCCTGTACAGGTATATACATTTTTCTCTATTTCCTAATAAAAAGGGAAGGGAAAGGAGGAAAAATATAAACTTACAAGGTGTCTTTGGACCAGCAGCGATGGGATCTCTCAATATATAAATGCTCTGAGCCCCACTATGAGATAAATGACTTCAGCAATACTTTATTGATTTAGTTTGAAATGACTAAATATTATAATTGGAATAGAATAGAATAACAGAGTTGGAAGGGACCTTGGAGGTCTTCTGGTCCAACCCCCTGCTTAGGTACCACTTCAGACAAATGGTTATCCAACATCTTCTTAAAAACTTCCAGGGTTGGAGAATTTACAACTTCTGGAGGCAAGTTGTTCCACTGATTAATTGTTCTCACTGTCAGGAAATTTCTCCTTAGTTCTAAGTTGCTTCTCTCCTTGATTAGTTTCCACCTGTTGCTTCTTGTCCTGCCCTCAGGTGCTTTGGAGAATAGCTTGACTCCCTCTTCTTTGGGGCAACCCCTGAGATATTGGAAGACTGCTATCAGGTCTCCCCTAGTCCTTCTTTTCATTAAACTAGACATACCCAGTTCCTGCAACCGTTCTTCATATGTTTTAGCCTCCAGTCCCCTCATCATCTTTGTTGCTCTTCTCTGCACTCTTTCTAGATTCTCCACATCTTTTTTATATCGTGATGACCAAAACTGGATGCCGTATTCCAAGTGTGGCCTTACCAAGGCATCATAAAGCGGTATTAACGCTTCACATGATCTTGATTCTATCCCTCTGTTTATGCAGCCTAGAACTGTGTTGGCTTTTTTGGCAGCTGTTGCACACGGCTGACTCATATTTAAATGGTTGTCCACTAGGACTCCAAGATCCCTCTCACAGTTATTGATTTTACACTTAGGCTGATTTTACACTGATTTTACACTTAGGCAAAAAAAAAAAAGCAGGTACAGATTGGGTGAAACTTGGCTCAAAAAACAGTAACTGTGAGAGGAAACGTGGGAGTCCTAGTGGACAATCGCTTAAACATGAGCCAGCAGTGTGTGGAAGCAGCCAAAGAAGCCAATACAATCTTAGGCTGCATTGATAGACAGATAGAATCAAGATCAGGTGAAGTATTAGTACCGCTTTACAAAGCCTTAGTAAGACCACACTTGGAATACTGCATCCAAATTTGGTCACCACAATATAAAAAAGATGATGAGAGTTTGGAAAGAGTGCAGAAAAGGGCAACAAAGATGATTAGGGGACTGGAGGCTAAAACTTCTAAAGAACGGTTGCAGGAATTGGGTACGTCTAGTTTGATGAAAAGAAGGACCAGGGGAGACATGATAGCAGTCTTCCAATATTTGAAGGGCTGCCACAGAGGGTTTTTCCAAAGCACCAGAAGGCAAGAGAAGAAACAATGGATGGAAGCTAATCAAGGAGAGAAGGAACCTAGAACTAAATACAAATTTCATAACGCTGAGAACAAATTATCACTGAAATGTTTTGCCTTCAGATGTTGGGTGCTCTATCACTGGAGGCTTTTAAGAAGAGACTGGACAGCCACTTGCCTGAAATGGTACAGGGTCTCCTGTTTGAGTGGTGGGTTGGACTAGAAGACCCCCAGGGTCCCTTCCAGCTGTTATTTCTATGAAAAACTACGGAGAAGGTGAATAGAGTCAAACATTGAAAATAAAATTATGGCAGCCAGGCTGGCTTTCGCTCAGCTTTGGAAAACGGACCAAATTCCAACAGAACTTTGAATTAGTAATTCAAAAAAAATTACAATTGCGTCGAAATGGACAGGCTAACACTGGAACTAAAGGATAAGGTAGACTCGAAATATTATATGGTATGGAACAAATGGCATGAATGGATAAATCAAAAATAAAGTTTGTAAGACAAAAAAAATCAACAACTAGACACCATCAATAACACACACACACATATATATATTAGTTTGTATTATTATACTATGTGTATTTTCTATTTTTCTTTTTTCTTGCTTCTACTTTTTTTTCTTTCTTGTGTGTCTCCCTTTTTTATGTCTTTCTTTTTCTCCTCTGTTCTTATTATTCTTTTTTTACCTTTCTCTAACTCACATTTTATAATATATGGAGTTAATGTGAAATTTTATCTTTTTATACCTAATAAAGTTTGTTTTAATAAGAAAAGAAAAGAAAAGTCTTGCCAGTGGCAAAAAGGCCTTGTTTAGAGATCTGCAGAGAAAGATTCTGTGAAACCCAGAGTCATTATCTTGAGATGGGTCACCATAGAAATGTAACCAGTAAACAATGATAATTAATAAATGTGAAAGCTCTTTGTAGTAATGACACTTAGTCTCCTTTTCTATTTGCCGTTCAGCTGGAAGCAGAAGCCGTATTCCGGGCTATCACTATAGCTAGTCAAATCAACTGTCCCGTCTACATCACTAAAGTTATGAGTAAGAGCGCGGCCGACGTAATCTCGCTGGCTAGGAAAAAAGGTACGGGATTCAGATTTTCTTGACGAATGTGAATATTTCTCTTTCACACACCTGGTCTCGGGTTAAAATGACATGACGGGAGTTAAGAGAACTTTATCGGAGCCTGGCACTCTATATGCAATTCTGTCAACGGGCACATTGGCCTACAACCAGCCGACAAACCACGGGTGAAATGCTCCCGGTTCAGACCGGATCGCCCGATCCGGTAGCGATGGTGGCAGGTGGTTTGGAGAACCGGTAACAAAAATCCCTGCCCCCCCCCCCCATGCCCAGCTGAGCCGCACGATCATCAGAGGCTTTTTTTTAATTTTTAGAAGCATTTTTTCTACAACCTCTTTGCGGCTCAACTGGGATCATCAGATGCTTTTAAAAGCATTTTTTTTTCCGGTGGAAGAGGTTGTAAAAAAAGAGGCTTTTAAAAGGTGACGATCCCAGCTGAGTTGCCTGATTGTCAGAGGCTTTTAAAAGCATATCTTTTTATAACCTCTTCCGCCGAAGAGGTTGTAGAAAAAAATGTTTTTAAAAGAAAAAAAAAAGCCTCTGATGATCAGGCAACTCAGCTGGGATCGTCAGAGGCTTTTAAAAGAAAAAAAAGCTTCTGACAATCACGATTTAAATCATGATGTAAATCACTAGTAAAAAGGCTTGATTTAAATCAACTGGATTTAAATCATGATTTATATCACTAATAAAAAGGCTTGATTTAAATCAACTCGATTTAAATCATAATCTTTAAAGAGCAAACGGTCATCTCCGTCCCGCAGCGGCTCCTTCTCTGACCTGCCATTGACTCACTGACAATCCCATAATAATAAATTAAATTATTAATGCATCTTAAATAGAAAACTATCATTAGATAGATTTTTACTCTAAAAGCATTTTATTAAAATAAATTTGATAAAAATATAAAAAAAATCCAACTTTTTTTTTTAAATCTGATTTTTTTTATTAAAAAAAACCAACTCATCGATTTTTATCCTCCCTGGTCTGTCTTTTCTCCACTCAAGGTGCTCTAGTATTGGGGGAACCGATCACAGCCAGTCTGGGGACCGATGGCACTCATTACTGGAATAAGAATTGGGCGAAGGCTGCAGCGTTTGTGACCTCACCACCTCTGAGTCTGGATCCTACCACGCCTGATCATCTGACCTCACTTTTAGCCTGGTAAGAAAAGACACATGCTGGCAAACTATGGGTATCAACCCTCATGGTCGAGACATTATGGAGATATTAAAAGAGCAGTTGGGAATCAGGTTTACTATTGCATAGTCAGAGCTGTTATGGTTCCGACGGATGCCCTAATTAAATCATGAGTCTCGAACCAAGCTTCAAAAGAAATCCAGTTATTTATTAGCAGCTCCATGTCGGCACGTTCCCGAGTGAAGCCAGCTCTGACCCTACGTAATTTACGCTCCAATTATGACCCTGTTTCCCCCCTGGGTGAGTCATCAATCACATTTGCCAAAGGAGCAATTTTGCAGGTTGTAGAGATCACTCCCCTTCGGCCACTGTAGGTAACCCTGGGAGACAGCCTTGAGAAAGATATGTCTGGAATATGCATCTGTTTTTGGCTGCTGTTCCATTTCGCCGGTTTCCCATCCCCCCTGGCCTATGGCAACTGGAGAGCAGACCAGGGATGCTTGCGAATTGACAGTGATGTGTTCATCAAGGGACCGCATCATTCAGAGAGGACGATTCGGCAGTCTGGTGGCTGTCATGACTCCAGGGCTACATGGATAGGGTTAGGGTTAAGGTTAGGATTAAGGATAGATAGATAGATAGATAGATAGATAGATAGATAGATAAAGAAGATAAATAGATAGAGAATAGAGAATAGATAGATTGAGAATAGAGAATAGATAGATTGAGAATAGAGAATAGAGAATAGAGAATAGATAGATTGAGAATAGAGAATAGATAGATAGATAGATAGATAGATAGATAGATAGATAGAGAATAGATAGACAGACAGATAGATAGAGAATATAGATAGACTAGCTAGCTAGTTAGCTAGAGAATAGACAGATAGATAGAGAATAGAGAATAGATAGATAGATAGATAGATAGATAGATAGACAGACAGACAGACGGATGGAGTAAGTCAGTCAGTTAGTGGTGGCTCTTGACTGCAGAGCATCTTTCTGAACTGATTCAGTTTAGATTCTTGAATCAATTTTTTAAAAATTAAGTTATAGAGTATTATAAAATACAAAATACAAAGGTAATTAGAAGAACAGTGGGAGGGGGAAGGGGAAAGGGGGAAGTGACGTGAGGAAAGATAGGGGTGGGGGGAAAAGAAAAAGAACCACCGACTTCCGACTCTCTCTGTTACAGTAGAATAAGGCATTAGCATCGGATCACAACTTTTTGTTTTTCCACAATAATATGAGGAAGTCATTTCTGAAAAGATCTGTCAGTCTAATCTGTAAAACCCAAAATCAAAGTTTCACTCTTTTCCACTTCAAGCACGAAGTTCAGAAGCGGTTTCCATGTCGAAACAGAAGTACTTATGTTCTTTTCTTTAATGGTCAGTTTTGCCATTTCGGCCAACTCCATCAGCTTCTGCAACCGTTCTTCCATGCTAGGAATCGAAGTGTCCTTCCATTTTTGCGCATACAATATTCTTGCTGCTGCTGTCAACATATATAGTGTCGAAGTTCCAATTGTTTCCATGAGGCCCATGGAAAAAGGAAAAGTTCCGGTTTCATTTTTAATCTCCGTTTTCAGAACGTGTGATAAAGCAAAAAAATAAAAATAAAATAAAAATTGGAGCGTGATTCATATTTTAATACAGAAAATTCTGAAAAACGGAGATTCAATTTAGATTCTTAACTAAATTGGGAAGAAGAATTGGGACGCCGTGGTTTAAATGGCCCTTCTATAATTCTATGGTTCTATAACTTTCCTTCGGGGAAAAAAAAAAGATCTTAAAAGAATATCCTAGGGAATAAGTGCTCACTTGAAGGGAAATATAAAAACAGAAACAGTTAACAAGGCCGTCTTGATGGCCAAGGAGTACAGTACAGGTACTCTGTTTCCCCCAAAATAAGACATCACCTGATACTGATTTTGTCGCTTTTTATATTCTTAAATCTTAAATTTGAATTGGTATTCCCACGTTTAACTTTATTTATTGGATACTCTCTTTTAATTTGTCTTTTAACTTTTGTATTTTCTGTTTCTTATTGTTGTGAGGCGCCCTGAGTCCTTCGGAAGAAGGGCGGCATATAAATCAATCCAATAACTAACTAACTAACTAACTAACTAACCCAATCGGGCTTTTGAGAGCATGCGCTAAAATAAGGCTCCCCCGAAAATAAGCCCTCCCCGGAAATATTTAAACACAGAGCTGGAAATCAGGTAAGACGGCAAGAGGAGCCCCATCTTGCTCCATGCGCCCCAAAATAATAAGACCTTCCCAAAAATAAGGCCAAGTGCTTATTTCAGGGTTCAAAAAATATAAGACAGGGTCTTATTTTTGCGGAAATATGGTAGTCCTTGACTTACAACAGTTCATTTAGTGACCATTCAAAGTTAGGACGGCACTGAGAAAAAGTCTTATGACTGTTTTTCACCCTTACAACTGTCACATGATCAAACTTGGACACTTGGCAATTGGCTCATATTTATGACGGTCGCCGTGTCTGGGCGGGAGTCACTTGATGCCCTTTTGCGTCCTTCTGATAAGCAAAGTTAACGGGGAAGACAAATTCGCTTAATAACCATGTCCCTAACTTAACAATTTAACAAACATGGCAATGAAAGTCGTAACATGGGGCAAAGCTCCCTTAACGAATGTCTCACTTAACAGCATACATTTTGGGCTCAATGGTGTTTGTAAGTTGAGAACTAATTCTATATATCAGGGGTCAGCAACCTGCTGCTCTGGAGCTGCATGTGGCTCTTTCAACCCCTCTGCTGTGGCTGTCACTCAAAATATGCATCACAACCGCCAATTTGCAACATCCGCCAGCACACAATTTATTGAGCTTTTCAACCCCTGGTAGGCCAACCATGGATACATCCAAAAAAAGAGAAAAGTTTCAGAAGAAAACAGAACATTTAATTCAACTACATAGGCTAGTTTTGCAGCCGCTCAAGAAATAGTCAGGCACGGGAAGGATTTTGTGGCTCCCGGTGTTTTTTTTTCTGTGGGAAACGGGTCCAAATGGCTCTTTGAGTGCTTAAGGTTGCAGACCCCTGGTATAGATCACAATTAACGTGCAAGTTCAGTTGTGAGAAAAGAAAAGTGAAAGTGATTCCTCCATGGATCCGGAATGTCTATTCACCGATGTTATGTGTATTTCCTGTCTTTCAGTGGAGACCTGCAAGTGACTGGAAGCGGCCACTGTACTTACAACACAGCCCAAAAGGCTCTGGGCAAGGAAAACTTCACTCTCATCCCAGAAGGGGTTAATGGAATTGAAGAAAGAATGACGTTGGTCTGGAATAAATGTGTTGTGAGTGGAATATATAAAGAAAGATAAAAGGAGAAGGAGGGGGGGGAAACAAAAGTTGGAGCAAAAGAAAGATGCACAGTGTCAGTCCTGTCACAGCTTGGGCATTTAGGAAAGGAAGACCCTCGATTCCGTTTGCATTGAAAGGTATACTTTTACTAAAGCCAAGCGGCTACAACGTAGATATGAAAATTACCACATAAAGTTGGTATTTTCCCCTTCTCCCGAGTCTTCTTGCTGGTGTCCAATAAAGTTCAAATTAGTTGTTTTGGTAACAGTTCTAAAATTTGGCACCTCTTTGGTGGGCATTCACATTCCGTTCCCATGCCGGTGTCCTTGGGATCGCCCGACAGGGAGCCACAGCAGAGGGCCCAAAGAGCCGCACGTGGCTCTGGAGCCGCAGGTTGCTGACCCCTGAGCTAGACGGAAGCATTTTGGTACCGTATTTCCCCCAAAATAACACCTAACTGGAAAATAAACCCTATTGCATTTTTTGGAGCTAAAATTAATATAAGGCTCCATCTTATTTTCAGGGAAACACGGTATGCGCTGTCTAATCTGTAGAAAAATGCATCTATGCCTGTTACTATAGGTTTAATTTCTGATTAGTCCACAGGTAAAATGGATGAAAACCAGTTTGTTGCCATTACTAGCTCTAACGCTGCCAAAATCTTCAATCTGTATCCACGAAAAGGAAGGATAGAAGTTGGCTCCGATGCTGACCTTGTTATTTGGGATCCCGACAAAGAGAAGACAATCACAGCAAAAAGCCATAAATCGGTAAGACAGAACTTCTCGATTAATAGAAATGCAGAAGAAAAGAGTTGGAAGGGACCTCGGAGGTCTTCTAGTCCAACCTCCTGCTCAGGCAGGGAGCCCTATACCGTTCCAGACAAATGGTTGTCTAATCTCTTCTTTAAAACTTCCAGTGTTGGAGCATTCACACACAATTTCGGGAGGAAAGTTTAAAAGCTTCAGCTTTTAAAATGTTGATTCGTGATGAAATCTTATATTTTTTTCCCCTCCAGTAAAATGTTCAACAAGAATTACGCAAGTGGACTATGAAGGAAGGTTTATTGAACTTACAAAGGGTTGTTTTGTCCCTTCCAGTCTGTGATTTTTGTTTAAACATACGTGTTCCATGATTAGAAAGGAGTGAAATACACACTTATCCACAAAATTAAGGGTCAAATCTCCTTCTTCTATGCTGTGAAGAATATGAAAAATTGAAGTCTTTATTGGATTTAAACTGAAATCATCCTCTTTTAATGACCCCATAATCCCTTGAGGGGGGTGTGGAGTCTGGGCAACTGAGTGGAGCTAGCAGATTGTTTTACTGGCCGGATGCCCTTCCTGTCGCCAATGCGGAGTTTTGTTCAGCAGATATATTCTCATTGCTCTCAAGAGAGAGAAATAACTGCCTCTACCTAGGATCGAACTCACAGCCTCCTGATAGTGAGGCGAGAGCTCCACCTCTAGGCCAGCACGCCACTCGGAGTTCAACTGAAATAAACCTGAAAAATAATAAGAAGTGTGACTTTAACTGTTTGCAAGAATATAAGAGTGAGGTTTCGTGAAGCAAGTTGACTGAAAATCCATTCAAAAAGTGAGTTGGGAAAAACGTGACTGCTTTTTATATCATGTCAGAAACAGATTTGAGTCTATGATGGAAGAGAAGTGCTCAAGGGAATCACGCAAGACTGCCTGGATAGAATAAAAAGCAAGTAAAGAATTATTGCTTTTTAAAACATACAGTGCCTAGCTGTTAAAACCAAAGGGTTGCCAACCTTAGTAGCGTTTTTACTGTATTTTATTAGACGTTGTCTGCCATTCTTGAGGAAATAAACAGACGGAAAACAGACAGACAAGAGAGAGTTCTTTCTGAAGATTAAATTACCCAATCAAAATGAAATCAGGCAGGATTAATTAAGGAAGGGAAGTAAAGCCCTTTTAAAAGAATACAGACAATAAAGAGAAGCACAAATCAAGCCAGCGTTTATAAGCGTTCAATGGAAAGAGAAACAGGAATCAAAACATTTGGTAGTTTGACCCCAGTGGATATTAAAACCCCACACAGGCACATGAATTAATGCAATCAAAAAAGCATGCCTACATGTTCATTCATCTGTATATATAAAAGCGAAAACCACTCACGCCGTAATCGCGAAATCTCCAGAACCGTAAAGCCTACAAACTTGAAATTTGGCATGTATGTTCCTCTTGGCTTTTAGGTGCTCGCTAAGAAAGGATTTTTCGAAATGACCATCAGATCCGTATTATATTCACGCACTTTGATGCTAAGGAGTTAGACATTCTACTCCCCCTCCCCACCTGAAAAGAACTCTGTTCCAACTGCCATTTGCCTTATATTAACACGCTCTGATGCTACCCCTTCGCTAAACTGGGCATGGGTGTGGCCAGCACGGACTCAGCTGGCCTATGGGCTGGGACATTCTACTCCCCCTCCCCTTCTGTTCCAAGTGTCAGTTGCCTTATATTAATTAACAAGCTCTGATGCTATGGAGTTACACATTCTACGTTAAGTTTCAGGCTTTAAGTGTCAATTTATCAAGCCCGAGCACATAGTTTCGTAGTGAAGCATGGGCATCCAGCTAGCAACAATATATCTTTGTCATTGTTTAGGTTGTTGAATATAACATTTTTGAAGGCATGGAATGCCGTGGGGCTCCCTACATAGTTATTAGCCGAGGGAAGATTGTGTTTGAAGACGGGAATCTCTCGGTGAGGAAAGGAATGGGGTCGTTCATTGTACGAAACTCCTTTCCAGAGTATCTTTATCAAAGGATCAAAACTAGGAATAAGGTAAGTTTATTCACTTCCTCGTCATCTTTCAATATTACACTTTAGTACATATTAATTAGAACCAGTCCTCAACGTACGACCTCAGTTGAACGTAACATTTATGTTGTCAAGTGGGAAGTTTGTTAAGTGAGTTTTGCCCCATTTTACGACTTTTCTTGCCAGGTTCGTGCAGTGAATCACTGCAGTTGTTAAGTTAGGGACATGGTTGTTAAGTGAATCTAGTCCCCCCCCCACTGACTTTGCTTGTCAGAAGGTCGCAAAAGGGGATCACGTAACCCCAGGACACTGCAACCGTCGTAAATGTGAGTCAGTGGTTGAGCATCCGAATGTAAATCACTGGTATATCATCATTATCTTTTAATGACCACATAATCCCTTGCGGGGTGGAGTCTGGGCAACTGAATGGAATTGAGTGTTTACTGGCCAGATGCCCTTCCTGTTGCCAATGCGGAGTTATATTCAGCAGATAAATTCTCATCGCACCCAGAGAGAGAAATATCTGCCTCTACCTAGGATCGAACTCACAGCCTCCTGATTGTGAGGTGAGAGCTCCACCTCTAGGCCACCGCACCACTCATGTAAATCACTGGTATATTCCAAGACATATGAAGAATTAAGCTTACTGAGCACAGGTGGCAGTCTTTGTGAAGGTTTACCTTGCGATGAGAAGAGTGGCTAAGAAGGTTTAGTGCTCTGTTGTTGTTGTTTTGAGGATAGGCAGGGTGGCCAGATCCCTTTTGGGCCTGGGGGAATCCTTGGTGGGCCACTGTGAGAAATTTTCCTGGCATCTGTTGGAGAAAGTTGGTGGACAGTGGCTGGGCAAGGTCTATGGAAATAGGATATCGGTTACCTGGAAAGAGTTGGAGCTGGTTACTCATGAGGAAGCCCACTTGGGGCTCTGAGTTCTGCCACCTGTGCACTGGATCCATGCCCCTTGGGGTTGGTTAAGTCTTCTTGGGGTATCAACCTGCAACGAGTCCGGCTGATTGATTACAGGAGGGAATAGAATGCTCCCTTCTTAAGAGATTATCCTTGGACGCAATCCGGATAACACTAAGTCAGCGTTGATCTTGCTTGTGGAGTGGCCTTACGTCCAGAACACTGCTTCTCACTTACTTAGGATCACCTACGGGAGAGTAAGAAGCCAAAACGGTTGTGTTGTTGGAGAGACACAAGTAAACATACAGGTTTATCTATGGAGATTCTCCGACATCCAGGTCATGGTTGTCCCAAAGGTGCTTTTTTCAAGAGGCAACTGGACTTTCTGGTTTTTTCTTTGAAGACGTTTCGCTTCTCATCCAAGAAGCTTCATCAGCTCTGACTGGATGGTGAGGAATGGAAGGATTTATACTCCTTGCAGACAGAGGGTCATTTGTATTCTTTTAGCAAGTTGTTAAGGTCACCTGGAGGTTTATCTGTGTCCTCAGAGTCACCTGAGTGGTGCAAAGAAGGTGGGGAGCCTTCTTGGAACTGCTGAAAGGATCTGTGTTGTGGACTGGAGATAGAGGATGTCGTATCCCTCACCTTCTGTTGAGAGAGGGCTGTTCAATTTTGACATAGATGGCCTCTTTGACCCCACCCCCCTCTTTGAAACCAGCAATCCTCTCTGTCCAAAATGTGGACTTTGCTGTCTTCAAAAGAGTGGACTGCGTCTTTTAAATGCAGATGGACCGCTGAATCTTGTCCTGATGGGTTTGTTCTCCTATGTTGGGCCGTGCATTTGTGAAGTGGTTGTTTTGTTTCCCCAAGATACAGATCTGCATATGGCTCACTGCACTGTACTACATATACATGTGTTTCTTTCTGTGCCCTGCAGGTAACAGAATTACAGGGTGTTTCCCGAGGAATGTACGATGGGCCGGTCTATGAGGTTTTAGCAACTCCTGCAAAATATGCAACTCCTGCCCCTTCAGCTAAAACATCGCCTGCCAAAAACCAGCCTCCGCCAATCAGAAACCTCCATCAGTCTAACTTCAGTTTATCAGGTGATTCTGAACTCTTTTGGAAACAGAATGCTTGTGGAAAAGATTGGCCCCGGCATGAGATATTTAGGATGGAGTTGCCGCCCCATTTGGAGCGAGAAAGTGTACTTTGGAGAGGTGGGGGTCTTTCCACAGATGTTCTAGGACTGAGGCTGGCTGGCTGGCTGGCTTCCCCTCTTTGGGGGGTGCCAATTTGGCAGGAAGGGGAGCTAGGCTGCAGCAATTTAGACAGCCAGAGTGGCCTGGGGTGCTTGGTAGTTCGGACTTGCTTGGGGAACTTTTCCTAAAGTTCATTTGAAGTTTCCACCCCAACCAGTGGCCCGAGATTCTCGTTTTTGCTGGATTCCCCCTTTTTGCATTGAGCTAGACCCCCCGGGGGGATGGGGGACGGGGGGGAAGAGTCTCCTTTCCCAGAGAGGAGGCAAAAACCAGCTTCCAGCATAGAGGCGATAGCAGGAGGCCAATTGGATGGTCACTATTGAACCCTGGCACAGGGACCACAGACCAAAGCGGCTTGAGAGGAGGGCTGGATCCATGCCATTTCTCTCATTACACTCCCATATGACCTGGCATTAAGGGATGCGGTGGCTCGGTAGCTAAGACGCTGAGCTTGTCGATTGAAAGGTCGGCAGTTCAGCAGTTCGAATCCCTAGCGCCACATAACAGGGTGAGATCCCGTTACTTGTCCCAGGTTCTGCCAACCTAGCAATTTGGAAGCACGTAAAAAATGCAAGTAGAAAAATAGGGACCACCTTTGGTGGGAACGTAATAGAGTTCCATGCGCCTTTGGCGTTGAGTCATGCCGGCTACATGACCACGGAGACGTCTTTAGACAGCACTGACGCTTTGGCTTTGAAACAGAGATGAGTACCGCCCCCTAGAGTCGGGAACGACTAGCACATATGTGCGAGGGGAACCGAGAGAGACAGAGAGACAGAGCCTGAGCTGTCTGTCAGCCCTCAGATGGAGAGTCAACAGCCCCCAGGTCTGGAGGTGGCAGATGAGGAAGAGGAGGAACAGCTGGGTCCAGTGCCCTGACATGCAGATGCACAGAAGGTAGAGGAGAGCAGTGGAAATCTGGGCTGATCCTGGGGAAGTGCCACCACTGCTAGTGAGGCCCTACCCTAGCTCTGGAGATAAAAGGCAGGGAGCGGATGTGAATAGATGTGGCAGACTATTCATCTTCTGGCCAGACAGACTTGAGAGAGAAACTTTTTGCCGGCACTCACAATTAAAGGAATCTTTTGAGTTCACATCAGAGGGATTGTCGTGTTTGGGGAGCTGCGTCAGAACACTAATGCTTCTGAAATGTTCTCTTGCAGGGGCTCAGGTAGATGACCACAATCCTCGCCGCACCGGACACCGTATTGTGGCACCACCAGGGGGCCGTTCCAACATCACTAGTCTCGGATAAGCGTAGACGGAAGTCGGAAATGAAGAATGAACGCTCTTAGTCCTCCTCTACATTCCCGTGCTCCTTAGCTCACGTTTCATTCATTGCTATGCGAGAAAAAAAAATTGTTTTGTCTTGAGGAAATAAGTGTCATAGTGTGATGTGTTTGCTTGGAATGAATCACCTTGGTTGTGTTTGCCATCTTAAAAGCATGATCCTTCCCCGTGCTCGGTGAGCAGCGGTGCTGTTTGTAGCTTTGCTTGCAGTAGAGGTTTTCCTTTGCACCTACTCACCCCTTTCTTCCCTTAGCTGTGCTAGATTAGGCAATGCATGTTACTCAAGCAAGTTGTGGTTTGTGCGTCTACTTTAGAACAAGGGCCGCCTGCCACTTTGGATTAGACCAGGGGTCGGCAACCTTAAACACTCAAAGAGCCACAAAGGTCCTAACCGGAAGCCTCCGTTCAATTCTGGAGCTGACTGGAAGTCCGGTTCCCCCACCATAGAGTGTCCTCCTTGCAAGGTGTCCTTTTTCCTCTGCTGACTGGAAGTCGGTTTCCTTACCATAGAGTCTCCTCCTAGCGTGGCATCCTTTTTCCTCTATCTGTCCTAACCGAAAGCCCTATCAATTGTGGAGCCGACCAGCAACAGGGAACCGCAGCAGAGGGATGAAAGAGCCACATGCGGCTCCAGAGCCGCGGGTTGCTGACCCCTGGATTAGACACAAGGTCAAGGCGCAATGTTCCATTAAGACACCTATGGGCATCTTACAAATATGCAGTAGAATTTTTTTTGTTGGTGTACATTTTTATTCATTACCGACCCAATGAGGGGGGCCAATAGGCTGTGATCTTCTCAGTCGAGTCAAACTCTCGTCCGACTTTAGGAAAAGCCATTATTATTAATTCATGTGGTGACCGTAGAGGATTTCCATAGACGGTTCATCTTTTCAGACCAATTTTGGTACTTGTAAACATTTCCAAGGTTTGTTGGGTTTTTAAACGTTTTTGTATGGAGAGGGTTGTTTTTTTTTCCTCCTCCTTATAGGTAGTGGTCATTTATTAGAATGTGTCAGATTTAGTAGGTTGTGGCTCATTTTTTAAAACACTTGTGAAATAAAAGGACATGAAGTAGTTTGACTCCTTTTTTTTATTGTAGTGCATTATCAAAACAATTGCCATTCGGTATCTTGTGCATCCTTGAGAAAACTCCAACCCGACAGGAATTAAACAGCAACTGAGTAACTGGCTGTGGACCATGGACTATTACACTGCAGTAGGCTTTGTTTACAGGTTCACAGTTCAATAGAATAATAGGAGTTAACAGATTTGGAAGGGACCTTGGAAGTCGTCTAGTCCAACCCTTGCACAAGCAGGAGTCCCTATATGATTTCAGACAAACGGTTGTCCAATTTCTGCTTTAAAACATCCAGTGTTGGAACATCCAGAGCTTCTGGAGTGTTGAAAATGAATTCAACCAACAAGCATGGGCCGATGAAAACAAAGAGGCTTTATTAAAAGAAAATAATAAAAACAATTTTGCAAAATAGGGTGGTATCCCTGCAGATCTCAACAAAGGAGTTTGAGCCAGGAAGCCACACTTGAAGTTTCAAAAGCATTACATTTTATAGTTCCCTATCCCGACGCCCCTCCTACATCGGGTCCAGTGACCGATCACCACTAATCCGTCACGCTTTCAGACAATATCATCTCTTTCTCTAATTACATGTTTGTCAACACGTAAGCCTGGTGGCGTGGCAGGCTAAAGCACTGTAGTTAACATCCAGCTGCCTGCAATTACTGCAAGTTCAAATCTCACCAGGCTCGAGGTTGACTCAGCCTTCCATCCTTTCAAAGGTAGGTAAATTGAGGACCCAGTTTGTGGGGGCAATAAGCTGACTTTGTATAAAATATACAAAAGTATGAAGGCTATTGCTTAACGCATTGTAAGCCGCCCTGAGTCTCCAGAGAAGGGTGGCATATAACTCAAATTAAAAAAAAAACAAAACAAAAAGAAAAAAACACCTCCCCATACAATATTTTGCAAGCATGGCCCTTTCTTATCTCTATTGCCTTGGCATTAGAGAGTGGGCCTCTTTCTAACTGGACCTCAAACAAAAGATCTATTCTAACACAACATTGTTACATATTGGTATGCTTTCAGCATGTCTTTTCTCCAACTATCTTAAAGCAGAATAATGTCTAACGAATTTAACGGAGTAGCAGAGCTGGAAGGGACCCTGCAGGTCACCCCAGTCCAATCCCCTGCCTGAGCAAAATTGAATCTTATCTTATATGCATTTCTAACCTATATACCCATGTCGGCGAACCTGTGGCACGCAGAGCCATGTCGCCCGGCACGCATGGCGTCGCCCATTCTTCTTCTGGATTTTCAGGGAACGCATGCGCACCAGCCAGCTAGTTTGCTGGTTACTGGTGCGCATGCGTGTGTGACGATCAGTTGGCTTTAACGTCTTAGTGCGTGTGCGCACCGGCCATGCCGTCATTGCCTGCATGCAGCCCCGGGACTCCGCCCTTTGCCAGCCAGGAGCGCTGCTGCCAGTCGCTCCCGTGCACCCAGCTGCCTCGTCACCACCACGGGGAAAGGGAAGTTGTACTGCCTGGGATCAGCCAGGGAGAAGCCAGGTATGGCTGGCTGGACGCTGGACGCTGCCCGGAGCTGAGCTCGAGGCTAGCGGCAAGAGGAACGTTGCTTCTTAGCTGGCTCGAACTGTCTGCTGCTGCAGCCTGCCGCCAATCCTTCTCCCCGGCAGCTGCTCCTGCCTACATACTATTTTATTTTTGAATTTTCTCATATCTTACAAGGAGGCAAGTTGTTCCACTGATTAATATAATCAGGAAATTTCTCCTTAGTTCTAGGTTGCTTCTCTCCTTGATTAGTTTCCATCCATTTCTTCTTGTTCTGTTTTCTCGGTGGCTTGGAGGATAGATTGACTCCCTTCTTCTTTGCGACAGGTCCTCAAATAGTGGAATTCCGCTGTGGCGGCAGCTCCAGTCTTAGGACAGTGATGAAGATGTAGCTTATGACCATTGTCTCGCATTATGACCAATGCGTGCATGGACTATCCTGGAAGCTCCTCTCTCAGTCATAAGAGTCGCTCAGCAGTGGGTCTGACCCATTCCCTCCCTTGCCCACAAGGACAAGTGAGTTTGGAGAGGAAGGGATCACAAGAGAGTAAAAACAAAAACAACAAAAAAAAAACCACCCAAGGCTGCGGGAAAATGTTATTGCGCCCACTGCTCTCTTGCGATCCCTTTCTCTCCAAACCACGTTGTAAGCGACCGTGTGTCCCTTCTCAGCTTCCGTCCGGCATGGCCAGGAACCACGCGGTCGGCCAGCGCGCATGCATGCTCACTCCCGCCTTCTCCCCCCCGCCCTTGCAAGCTCTCCAGAAGCTTCGCGAGTCCGTCGGATCGGCCGCCCGGCCCATCCGCGAGGGGTCGCGCCTCGCTTCCCGGGCCGCTCTCTCCCTCTCGTCTCTCTTTCTCCCCTCTTGCGTCGATCTCTCTCTCTCTCTCTCTCCTTGCTGCGCGCGCAGCTTTTCCTTGCTCCTTTTCCCCCCCGCCCTCGCTTCCCGGGGGCCGCTCTCTCCCTCTCCTCTTTTCCTCGCTCTCCCTGCTGCGCGCGCAGCTTTTGTCCTCTTTTTCCTCCTCGTCCTCCCTCGCTAGGGAAGGCGCCTCGCTTCCCGGGGGGGGGGGGCGCTCTCCCTCCTGCGCGCGCAGCTTTTGTTCTTATTTCCTCCTCCTCCTCCTCCTCCTCATTCCTCCTCCCACGCTGGGAAGGCGCCTCTCTTCCCAGGGGCCGCTCTCTCTCTTCTTTCTCGCTCTCCCTCCCTCCTGCGCGCGCAGCTTTTGCTCTCTTGCCGCCGCCTCCTCCTCCTCCTCCTCACGGCTGGGGAGGCGCCTCGCTTCCCGGGGGGCCGCTCTCTCTCTCTTTCTCCTCTCTCTCATTCACTCATTACTCTCCCTGCTGCGCGCGCATCTTTTGTTCTATTGCCGCCTCTTTCTCCCGGCTGAGGAGGCGCTTCCCGGGGGCCGCTCTCTCTTTCTCCTCTCTCTCTCTCTCTCCCTGCTGCGCGCGCAGCTTTCTCTCTGTTTTTCCCCTCCCCCCCTCGACGCGCCGCCTGCTGGTCCCGCGCGCGCGACCGAGCACCGAGCTTCCCTCAGAGCGGCGGCGGCGGCGACATGACGGCGGAGGAGCGCGGGGACGAGGAGATGAGCGCGGCGGAGGCGGCGGCTTCGGCGGCCGCGGAGGGCCTCGACATCACCGCCAAGTGCGACGGCGGCGTCCTCAAGGTGGGCGGAGGCGCCCGCGGGGCCCGCCTGACACCCCAACCCCTCCTCAGAAGCCTCTTCCCCCGCCGAAAAGGCCTCGCCTCGCCCTCCTCCTCCTCCTCGAGGGAGGCCTCCCCTGCAGGCCCCGGCCGCTCTCAGCCTTCAGGCCTCACGAGACACCCCCCCCCTTACCTAAACGCCAAGGCCGAATTGTGGTGGGGGGGCGGTTGGGTTGGCTATTAGGGGTCCGGTGGGGGTGGGGGTCTATAGGGGATGGTGGGAGGAGTATTTGGGCGGTGGGGCTAATAGGGAGCTGGGGGGGGGCTTTGGGACGGGGGGTGGGGTTATTAGGGGGCGGGGGGAGGAGAATTGGGGCTATGGAGGGCAGTGGGGGCTATGGGGTGTTGGGGGGGGGCTATTGGGCAGGGGAAGGTTTGTTGGCAGGGGGGCTGTTGGGGGCAGGGGGTTCATTAGAGATGATGGGGGCTATTGGGGGCAGTGGGGTCTATTAGGGATGATGGGCTATTAGGGGGTAATGGGGCTATTAGGGATGGTGGGGGCTATTAGGGGTTAGTGGGGGCTGTTGGGGGTAGTGGGGCTACTAGGGATGAAGGGGGCTATTAGGGATGATAGGGCTATTAGAGGGTAATGGGGCTATTAGGGATGAAGGGGGCTATTAAGGGTAGTGGGGGCTATTGGGGTGGATGAGGGATGAAGGGGGCTATTGGGGTGGTGGGGGCTATTAGGGATGATGTGGGGGCTATTAGGGTTTAGTGGGGGCTATTGGTAGTGAGCTACTAGGGATGAAGGGGGCTATTAAGGGTGGTGGGGGCTATTAAGAGTAGTGGGGGCTATTAGGGGCGGTGGGGGCTATCAGGGATGATAAGGCTATTGGGGTAGTGGAGATTTATTAGGGATAATGTGGGGGCTATTAGGGACAGTGGGAGAAGTATTGGGGGTGATGGGGTTATTGTGGGGCTATGGGGCGGTGAGGGGGCTATTAGAGGGTGGGGGAGCAGGAGACGGCCAGGCCTGTCAGCCTCTGCTCCCCTTTTCTCTGTTCCTGGGTAGAAGGAAAGTGACCCTTGGCGCTCCTCTTGCTCAGGAACGGTCAGTTCTCGCTTTGCGAGCCAAGGTCACTAAGTGGGAGCACCAGACTCTCCCCTGGCTAGCATCAAAGGGAGCTCCTGTCTGGCTTGGCTTTGGTTTTGCCTGCTGGTAGAGCATGGCTTTCGGGCGCACCCCTCAAGCGGCATCCGCTTCCTTCTCTCCCTGGCAGGTGGTCAAGAAAGAAGGGACGGGCACCGAATGCCCCATGATAGGGGACAAAGTCACCGTCCACTACACCGGATGGCTTCTGGATGGCTCCAAGTTTGACTCCAGCCGGGACCGAAAGGACAAGTTCTCCTTCGATTTTGGAAAAGGTGATGTCTCCAGTGGCTCCTCTGAAGTGGATAATGTCTCTCTTCCCTCAATCTTTTACTTGTTTGTAGCCCACATACATATTTGCATACATACATATACATATTTGTATATGTAGCTCAATGCAGCCAACATGCACTCTGTTCCTATTTCATAATAGATTATAATGCTAGTTTTAGTCTCCAGACTTCCACAGGGAATGCAGTGCCATCATCTGTTCCACTATAATGCAGACTGACTTTCACAAATAAATGTCATATGATTGATACTTATTTTTTTTTGCACACAATTCGTGGTATTATTTGATAGGTCCAGTGGAATAATAATAAAAAAACCCACAACCCAGTAAAAACAATAATTCTCAAAACGCTGTGGGAAACGTAGGGCTTCTTAAAAGCGTGGGAGGAAAAACTATCTGGATAATGAGGTGTGAGATCAGAGGGTGAGCTCAGCCTTTAAGATTGGGAAGGCTGCCCAAATTAAAATCCTGAAAGTCTTTTGCATAATGTGAGTCCTTGACTTGCAACAAATTTGTTTAGTGACCGTTCAAAGTCACAGCGTCACTGAAAAAAGTGACTTATGGCCATTTTTCACACGACTGTTGCAGCATTAATGGGGAATGCTCATGTGATGAAAACTAGGACACTTGGTCCCTGACTCACATTTATGACGGTTGCAGCGTTCTGGGCTCACGTGATCCTCTTCTGCGACCTTTTCTCAAAGTCGATGGGGAAGCCAGATTTCACTTAACAACCGGGTTACTAACTTACCAGCTGCAGTGGTGCCCTTAACCGCTGTGGTAAGAAGAAAACAGGGCGAGACTCGCTTAAGATAATGCCTCACTTTAGCCACAGAAATTTGGGGCTCAGTTGTGGTTGTAAGTTGAGGACTGCCTGTACTTGGCTGCATAAAGAGATGGGGTGCAAATCAGGCCGGTAATAATACCTACCTTATTGTGACAAAAGATTCATAATGCAAAAAGGAACTTCGTTAAATGGAATCCAATGTTTTGGGCTCCTTCCCACAACAATTTTGCTTTCCTGCAAATAGTATACAAGTAACAACGGCCCCTCCTTACTAGAGCTGGCAGGCATGACTTTTCACCGTTCCTCGTCATCAAACTGTCAAGAAGAGAAAACTCCGGAGGGAAAGATTATATTCTAACAATTCCTGAAGGGCGAAACTCTTACCTTGATAGTTGCATTGCTTTTTAACAATCCTTTCGGGAGCCAAGCTTCTAGTAACATTGTCATCTCTTTCTTTTTGTGGTTAGGTGAGGTGATCAAAGCATGGGACATCGCTGTGGGAACCATGAAGATTGGAGAACTTTGCCAGATCGTTTGCAAACCGGAATATGCTTACGGCTCTGCCGGCAGCCCCCCTAAGATACCCGCTAATGCCACCTTGTTTTTTGAGGTATGCTTGAGGCCATGTGCTTTGACCCACAGCAAATGGGCACATTGGACAGAGGAAAACTCTGCCTGCTATCTCTCTACCCCACCCCTCAGACACCTGGCCCCCAATCTGTTTGCTGTTCCACAGCCACTCTGGATATACAGGTAGTCCTTGACTTACGACAACTTGCTCGAAGTTACAGCGGGACTGAAAAAAAGCGACTGATGACCATTTTTCACACTTACGACCGTTGCAGCATCCCCGTGGTCACATGATTTACATTTGGATGCTCGGGAAACTGTCTCACATTTATGACAGTCCGGTGTCCCAGGGGGTCTCGTGATCCCCTTTTGCGGCCTTTGGACAAGCAGAGTCAACGGAGAAGCCAAATTCGCTTAACAGCCGTGGAATTGACTTAACAACTGCTTGACGACTGGCTTAACAAAACCTGGCGAGAAAAGTCCTAAAATAGGGCAAGACTCACTTAACCAATGTCTCACTTGGCAACATAAATTTTGGACTCCTTTGTGGTCGTAAGTCGAGGACTCCCTGTCTTCCTTTCCCCCAGCTTCCTCCTGGGTCCAGGGTAACTTGGTTCAATAGTTATTTTCTTAGCCTTGCCGTCTCCTTGCAGGGACCCCGCCTAATGTTATATAGGTCGTCCTCGACTTAACAACAGTTTAGTAACTGTTCCAAGTTACAATGCCACTGAAAAAAGTGACTTATGACCGTTTTTCACACTTACAACCATTGCAGCATCCCCACGGCCATTGTGATCAAAATTCAGATGCTTGGCAACTGACTCCTATTTATGACGGTTGCTGTGTCTGGGAGGTGGGTGGGTGGGTGGGGGGTGTCACGTGTTATCCCGTGATCAGCAAAGTCAAGTGGAAAAACCGTGTTATTAATTTGACAAGTACGGTGACAGGGCAAAGTTTGCTGAACCAACGTCTCGGTTAACCACAGGAATTTTGGGCTCCATGGCAGCCGTAAGTCGAGGACCACCTACAGTTCCCGAGTACGAAGGTGGGAAGCCAAGGGAAAAAGAAACCATTCTGTGTTAAGGAATCTTCTACTTAAGTCTTTTATTTTTCTCCTCTGTCTGATTGATGCCTCCCGTTGGTGCTAAACAAGCCTCTGGTTTCTTCCTCTAGATAGAACTGTTTGAGTTCAAGGGAAAGGACTTGACCGATGATGAAGACGGGGGAATAATTCGGCGGATCCGAAAGAAAGGAGAAGGCTATTCCAAACCCAACGAGGGAGCCTTGGTCGAGGGTGAGTAGCGGGAGAGTTGTGATTGCTTAAACAACAGGGGTGGGGAATGATGGCCATTTTAAGACTTGTGGACTTCAACTCCCAGAATTCCTCAGCCTGCAGGGATGGGGAATGATGGCTCTTTTATGACTTGTGGACTTCAACTTCCAGAATTCCTCAACCTGCATTCCTGAGCATGGCTGGCTCAGGAATTCTGGGAGTTGAAGTCCACAAGTCATGAAGGGGCTGTAATTCCTCACCTCTGACTTAAACTACATACTGGATTATTAATCTGGATTTCAGGGCGGGTGTGAAACGGTTCCAGACGGTCTACGGGCCCCATCTTTGTATAGTGTTGTGTTGAAACACAGGTAGTCCTCGGTTTAACGACCACAATTTGAGTCCAAAACTTCTGTGGTTAAGTAAGACTTTCATTAAGTGGATTTTGCCCCGTTTTACGACCTTCCTTGCCACCGTTGTTAATGGAATCCCTCCAGTTGATAAGTTAGCGACCCGGTTGTTAAGCGAATCTGCCTTGCCCCATTGACTTGGCTTGTCGGAAGGTCGCAAAAGGGGATCGCGTGACCTTGGGACGCGGCAACGGTCATAAATATGAACCAGTTGCCAGGCGTCTGAATTTTGGATCGCGTGACCATGCGGATGCTGCAAATGTAGCTCTGAAAAACAGTCATACGTTACTTTTTTCAGTGCCGTTGTAACTTTGAACGGTCAGTAAACGAACTGTTGCAAGTCAAGGACTTTCTGTACCTTCTCTGTTTCTGTATGGACGCGCGCGTTTTGCTCTTTCAGCCAGATTTAGCCAGAAACAGCCTGTCACGCAGATGTTCCCTTTTTCTGTCACACGCACACACGCATACAGTCGTCTTCTGAGCTGACCTCTCAGTCATTCATTCTTTTACTCTCCCGCTCACATCTGTCTTGGGGTGTCCCAGGAGAAGATGGAGCCTCCCTCCTTCCTGCATTCACAGCATGCTGGGAAACATAGATGTAACTCCTTGCGGCCTTTGAGTTTGGCTCTTTTGTGGTCTGCCAGCATCCTGAGGAGCTGGCAGTGGAGTCGGACAGTGAGGAGGCTGGGGAGGGACATGGGCCAGTCCTTGAGTCTGGGGAAGGCCCGGACAAGGGCTCTGCGTCAGAGGCAGAGATGGGGCCAGGGCCATTTGGGAGCGATGCGCGGATTCCGGAGCCCCCAGAGTCGGACAGCAGAGAGGCAGAGGAACAGGAGGAGCCTATTCCTCGTGGATGCATGAGAAGAGCTGCCGGAAGGCAAGAGCAGCTAAAGTAAAAAGAACAACTCGGGAGTAAGGCCAGGAGATGATTGGCCCCTCCCAGAAGGCTTAAAAGAGCAGCAAAGGCTCTTGGGCTCTTTGTAGGAAAGCAACGTTGCTACATTTGTTTCTTGTCGGTGTCTCTTGTTTCTGAATATTCATGGGGCTTTGCCAAGAAAGGCCTTTGGCAGGGTGCCAAAGAAGACAAAGGTTGGTGATAAGGCCGAAGGACTTTTTCTGGAGGACTTGTTTTGGACTTAATTTGGATTAAGCTGAGAATGAAGTAATTCTCAGCTGTTCTAATAAAATATGTTTGTTTAGGACTGATAATGTGTCTGGTAATAACTACTTGGGCCTTGGTCACAACAGGCTCTACTGCAGTGCTCTCCAGCCTTTTTTGGGGACCGGTGAGAGTTGGGGGGGGGGAGAGGAAATGGTTCCATGCGAGTGGCGAGCGTGTTTGCTCACTCACCGCTTGCACAAACGTTTCTGCAGAAAGTTACTCACCTGCGACCTGCCCAGCCACCGGGGATTGGGGACCCCTGCTCTACAAAGAGAACTTCAGCAATCGGTTCTAAAGACATGCCGTTTTTTTTTAAATACCAGTCGAAATTGAAGGTCGGCACGGAGACCGCGTTTTTGACAAACGAGAGTTACGGTTTGAAGTAGGAGAGGCAGAAAACTATGACCTCCCTCCAGGCGTGGACAAAACATTACAGAAAATGGAGAAGCTCGAAGAGGCTGTGGTTTATCTCAAGCCCAGGTGAGCCTTTTGCCCTGAAATGGTCTTGGCTCTGTGGATCATTGGTGGCCCCCAAGCTTGACTCGGGGGATGAAATGATGGGGGGGGGGGGGGGTGTCCGTACGTCAGATGCTATTCAGGGAGAAATATTTTGCTCCTAACCACTCCCCCGTGTCTCTTACAGCTATGGCTTTGGAAGTCTTGGGAAACCAAAGTTTCAAATCCCACCAGATGCCGACTTGCAATACGAAATCAAACTCAAAAGCTTTGAAAAGGTACGTAAGGAAGCACTTATACAAAGGCAGAGGGGACGAGGAGAGAATTGGCCTTAGGTAACAGGCATGTGCTTAATTTTTGAGCAATTTCAGCACACTACTGAACGTTATTTCTTCGATTCGACCGCAAAGTGTACAATTACAAATTGAGATCTAATACACGATTGCGGGTTTTTAAAAATACGTTTTAATATTTAAAGATGCTTGTCTTGATTTCCCTTGTCCCATCGAGTTTTAAATTTGGGGGAAATCAAATGTTTCGTGCAATAGGATTGTCTCCTCTTTTCCTCTCACTTCTGCTTGGTATTATCACACTGCCTGTATTTATTCTTTTAATTGATTAATTTGTTTATTTTATTATTACCTCTTTTATTCATTAAACATGAAACTCAGTCAACTGAAGATTTAAAAATGCGTCACAAATACCATTGACCGGTGCTAATGGTTGATACGGGTTGCTGCCAGCGTCCGAGGGATCAACCAAGCACCACCTTCTTCCTCTTCCTCTCCCTCTTCTTCCTCCTCCTCTTCTTCTTTTTCTCCTCCTCCTCCTCCTCCTCCTCCTCCTTATTATTATCTTTATTCATTAAACATGAAACTCAGTCAACTGAACATTCAAAAAGGCATCACAAATACCATTGACTGATGCTAACGGTTGATACGGGTTGCTGCCAGCGTCCTAGGGATCAACCAAGTACCTTCTTAAGATGTACAGTGTTCGCAGTTCATCGCAGAGTAGCACAGTTTTTTGCAGTTCTGCTGGTGTTATTGCAGGAAGCTGCAATTTCTTGATGTGTTTTGTAAAATTCTTGGACATGGTACCAAGTGCCCCGATGACAATGGGTATCACTGTTACATTTTTCATCCATAGCCATGTAGTTTTGATGGTCAGGCTGCGGTATTTCGTCATTTTTTCCAATTCTTTTTCTTTGACTCTGGCATCTCCCGGTACAGCGATATCAGTAAACTTGTACGCTTTGGTCCTCAACAACCGTGATATCTGGCGTGTTATGTTCCAAATGATGATGATGATTTTAAATTATGCATTTATATTGTGTGAGAACAGAGTTGATTCTGGGTATGATTCATATTAATCCAATTCACAATAACAATATTAGTAATCTCTATTATGTTCCTCAAAATTTAAGTAATCCTCATTATATTGTTCAAACATACATATTCAAAAAAATGCCTAACTCCTCATCTTTATCTCTTCCTTCATCTATATCTTTTCCTTGTTCTATCTAAACTTCATTTAATTTATACGACTGCCCATCTCCCCTAAGTGACTTTGGATGGTGAGCGTGCTTTTAAAACGCTAAGATAAAAATGCACGGTGTAAATGAAAAGTAACCCCACAGGAATAAAATGAAAAACGGGCACCTGAGGATAATCAATCAGCAATATTTTGTGCCTGACCCACCCATACATCAGGCCTGGCCTGATTCTCCTTTTAAAACAAAATTTTAATTTTAATTCATTTTAAATTTTCGGGTTTTATATTTTTTACGGCCAAATTTATCTAATTGGGATTTTAATATGTTCTTAAATGTTTTTAATTGTTGTATTTATATGTTTTAATGATGGCTGTTCACCGCCCTGAGTCCCTCTGGGAGTAGGGCGGTATACAAATTAAATAAACCTAAACCTAACATGGGAGAAAAGCTGGATGGGAAAGATTACCTGAAAGTTTCCAACTCTCCTCTCTTTGACCTGAGGATTTCTGTCCATGGGAAGACTGCTTAGGACTCGTCTAAACTTGTTGTTACTGGTTTTCCTGAGTCTCAGTGTTCCAGTTTCGTGTTGCAATCCAGAATGATGTGGTTACTTTCTCCCAATGTTCCCACGGCTCTTAACCATCGGATCAGGTCTCCTCTGTTGCTAGGATCAAATGTAGGCGCACCGCTTCCCTCTTCCCTCTTCTAGAAGGCCAAGTCGTCGTCAAAGAGTCTGCAATCGTGGGCAGAGTTGATTTCCCAATAATAGATGCCTTTAGGTTGAAATCTCCCTTGATTCTTAGATCCCATCGCCCGGTGTAGCCAAAAGCCAAAACAAGGACACAGGAGTGGGACTTCTCATCCTGGGAGGGAGGGTTGTCTTTAACGTTGCTAAGGGCCAACTGCGCTTGCCTATGGAAAGCGCGTGCCGAGATTCTCTTCCGTGGAAATCTTCACTTAATTCCGTGCCTTTCTTCCGTGATGGGCTTCCTTCAACAACGAAGGTTGCTGATTTGGCTCTTTTTTGTGTGTGTGTTTTCCGCAGGCAAAAGAGCCCTGGGAGATGAACACCCAAGAGAAGCTGGAACAAGGCGCCATTGCAAAAGAAAAAGGCACCCAGTATTTCAAAGTAGGTGTCCTGCAGGGTTTGTGGCCCTGTAGAAACAGGGAATTTTTCTTCGGTGCCGCAGAAGGCTAAAAAGTCCAGGCGAGCACAGAAGAAGCCGAGTGAACATGCTTTCCTGGCTCCTCATCCAATTATCGGAGAGAAGGGACTGATAATTTGTAGCCTCCCCTGCTCAGTGCGCTTATTCATGATTTGAAACACGGGCTGGAGGAAAGGCAGATCAGATTTGCATACAGCAGAATTGGAGGAATAGGTGTGACGTGTTAGAGGAAAGACGTAGAGTCCATGTTTATTTTGGTTGATTCGGCTAGAAATCGCCGAGAGAAACGCAAAGGCAATTGCCTAAGGAAGAGAACTCAAAAGGCAGGATTACGGGACAAGGTATTCCTGGGCTGGTAGCACAGCCTGCAGAAAATCACTCGGAGTTGATGACTTTTCTAAGCCACCTGGGTGTGGCTTAGAAAATCCAGGTGCAATCTGGGACATCCAGAAATACTTTCCAAATCGCTTGGAAGTAATTCTTCCTCTTTATTCTGTTTAATCCGATCCCGTAGTGACTGCTGCATGTAGTCAGTCCTGAGCCTCTCTGGCCTTGGGGGAAGGATTTAGAGAAATGGGAGCGGTTCAGAGACGGGCAAAAGGGGAGGAGAAGGAGGAGGCTTAGTTTCAAAGACCTACAAAAGGGAGGCTGAATTTGAGTGACAGGTGGATGATAGGCCTGCTTGGATGGAGGGCAGTTAATGGTTTTTTTCCCTGGGTCCAGAGTTCAGAACACGGGAGCGATGGATTTGAATTCCAGGAAAGCAGATTTTTCCCGTGGAAAGTTAGAAGAAAAACATTCTGATGGCAAGAAGGCCAAGTTTGACGGGGGAACGAACGACCCAGAGAGATGAGCTCACAAAATCATCTCCCACTGATAGACAGTGGTCCCAAATGCTTCAATTTGGATTCGGGGTGAGGGATGGTGTGGTTGGGGGCTAGATTTAATGGCGTCTGTGATTCTTTCCTGCTTTTAAATTACACTACGTAACAAAATTTTCAGTTTTTGTTTCTGGGGAGAAGGAGGTGTGTTTTCCTAATCCCTTATGCCAGTGCTTTTTTTTTTTACTTTTAAAAGCATTTTTTCTACAACCTCTTCGGTGAAGAGGTTGTAAAAAAATGCTTTTAAAAGCCTTTGACGATCCCAGCTGAGTCGCACGATCATCAGAGGCTTTTTTTTTTAAAAGCATTTTTTTGGCCGAAGAGGTTGTAGAAAAAATGCTTTTACAAGTAAAAAAAAAAAGCCTCTGATGATTGTGTGGCTCAGCTGGGCGCATGGGGGGGGGGGCAGGGATTTTTGCTACCGGTTCTCCGAACCCCCCGCCTCCATCGCTATCGGATCGGGCGATCCGGTCCGAACCGGGAGCATTTCACCCCTGCGTGCCTGGTATGATGTGTTTGGATGTATTTTGTTGAGTGCAAGCCTATGAACGTTTAAGAAAAGAAACATTTCAGGAGCTGTTCTAGAACCCATTGGCAATGGGTTGAAGGCAGGTGGGCCTTGTTTTCGCAACCGTTCATCCAGCCACTCTTTGAATCTGTGATGAATTGTGAATGTGGTCCTTTGTGCACCTACCGGGTGAGGGGGATTTCGGCCTTGGGGTTCCTTTGAATCTGACCCCAAGCTTGTCTTCCAGGAGGGGAAATACAAGCAAGCAACGTTACAGTATAAGAAAACCGTATCGTGGCTGGAGCATGAAACCGGCCTGTCAGATATGGAGAAATCCCAATCCAGGAACCTGAGGCTCGCCGCCCACCTCAACCTGGCCATGTGCCATTTAAAGCTGAAAGAGTACTCTCAGGTCTTGGAAAACTGCAATAAGGTAAAAACGGAGGAATGCTCTTTGAGATGGATGAATTTTTAAAAATTGCTTGCAGTGTGTCTTCTGGGGCAACCCCCGAACCCATCCTGCCCCAGTTGCGATGGGGGTCCTGGCCTTCGAGTGTCCTTGTCAAAACAAGCTCTCTCCTTCCATCCTTTCAGGCCCTGGAATTGGACAGCAACAACGAGAAGGGTCTCTTCCGGCGAGGCGAGGCTCGGTTGGCCGTCAACGACTTCGAGTTAGCCCGAGCAGATTTCCAGAAGGTGCTACAGCTCTACCCAAGTAACAAGGCGGCCAAAGCCCAGCTCCTCATCTCCCAGCAAAAGATCCGCCAGCAGCACGAAAGGGAGAAAAAAATGTATGCCAACATGTTCCAGAGACTGGCAGACAAAGAAACGAAGGTAATAATAGTACTATTCTGTCCATGGGATGGGATGAGATGGAATGGAATGGAATGGAATAATGGAATGAAGAAATAGAATGGAATGGAATAGGAATAGGAATAGGAAATAACAATAAAATTAATAAGAATAGAATAAGAATAGAAATAGAATAGAATAATGGAATGAAGAATAGAATAGAATAGATAGAAAAGGAAAGGAAAGGAAAGGAAAAGGAATAGAATAGAATAATGGAATGAAGAAATAGAATGGAATGGAACGG
>WNWU01000062.1:3923579-3935715 GCA_012654045.1 Ptyas mucosa | reverse complement strand
AATGGAATGAAGAAATAGAATGGAATGGAACGGAATAGGAATAGGAAATAACAGAATAAAATAGAATAAGAATAGGAATAGAATAGATAGAAAAGAAAAGAAGGAAAGGAAAGGGAATGGAGTGGAGTGGAATGGAATAGAAAATAAAATATGGAATGGAATGGAGTAGAGGAGTAGAGTAGAGTGAAATGGAATGGAATGGAATGGAATAATGAAATGAAGGAATAGAATAGAATAGAATAATGGAATGAAGAAATAGAATGGAATGGAAAGGAACGGAATGGAATAGGAAATAACAGAATAAAATAGAATAAGAATAGAAATAGGATAGAATAATGGAATATAGAATAGAATATTAATAGAATAGAATAATAAAATTCAGAATAGAATAGAGAATAGAATAGACCATTCAAAGTTACAACAGCCACTGAAAGAAAGTGACTCATGACGATTTTTCAGATTTATGACTTGCAGTATCCCCGTGGTCACGTGGCTTTACATTTGGATGCTTTAAGCAACCGATTCACACGACCGACGGTTGCGGCAGCGTCCCTGGGTCACACAATCCACTTTTTTGTGTCGTCCTGACTTTACAAAGTCAGCACGGGGGGGGGAGGGCAGGCACCAGATTCCCTGTGCAACCTTAACCAACCTGACAAGGAAAGCTGTAAAACGGGCCAAAACTCACTTAGCCAGTTTTTCTCACTTAGCAATTTTGGCCTCAACTCATGGTAGTCCGAGGACTACTTATACAAAGACAGTGGCAGCTGTCCCCTTGGGCCTTCCGCCATCTAAGGGAGAAAAGTCGCCACGTTGGGTAGAACTTAAAGCGCTAGTTATGTCCCATGACTCTATTCACACGTTAAGGCCTGACGTGATCTTGGCCCTAATGGCGATCCCTGCTTTTGCCACCTTAAATGTTCCTTCCGGTCCACCCCTCAGCGTTTGACTTCGCTGCCTTCCCTTGTGTTTCGTGTTCTGCCAAAGTCTGGAGGCACTCTGTGTTTACCCTGGCAACTGCTCCTCAGCCCTTCCTTTGTTGCAACGGGCCAGCCTGTCATCGGAGGACATGAGCCGCAGAGGTCACCTGCAAACTGGTTAATCAATAAGCCAGTTAATCAGTCACCCGTGCCCTGTGATGCACACACAGGAGGTACAAAGAAAAATAGAAGTCTTTCCTGTAACCGTAACTTCATTCCCAGGAATGTCTGTTACTTGAGGAGCCAAAGCCAAAAACGCTGCCTTGCAGTGTGTTGTGTGTACCTGCCGCAACAGAGGCTCATTTCCTGGGACTGCAGGAAAATATGCAACATCAATACCCACCCCCAACGAAGTTGTGCATTTTCCTGGCCTGGTCCTGTAGCGTTGTGACCCAGGCTCAAGTAGTTAGTATTGAAAACAAACAGACTTTATGAGAACAGCTGAGAATTAAACTCATTCTCAGCGTCGTCCAAACTAAATTAAAAGCAAATTCTTCAAAGCACCGTTCCTCAGTTAATCACCGACCTTGGGATAATTAGGCAACCTGCCAAAGATTTTTCTTGGCAAAAGTTCAGAAGCAGAAGACGCCGACAAGAAATAAATGCAGGAAGATAAGAAACAAATCTATTAACGTTGTTTTCCGACAAAGAGCCGTTGCTGGTCTTTTAAGCCTTATGGGAGGGGCCAATCATCTCCTGGCCTTACTCCCGAGTCGTCCTCTCTGCTTTAGCTGCTCCTGCTTTCTGGCAGCTCTTCTCATACGTGCACTAGGAACAGGCTCCTCCTGTTCCTCTGCCTCTCTACTGTCCGACTCTGGAGGCTCCTGAGTCCGCGCATCACTCCCCGATGGCCCTGGTCCCATCTCTGCCTCCAACTCAGAGCCTCGTCCGGGCCTTCCCCAGCCTCCAGGGCTGGCCCATGGTCCTCCCCAGCCTCCTCACTGTCCGACTCTGCTGCCAGCTCCTCAGGTTGCTGGCGGATCACAACACTGTAGCTTTCCAACCCCAGAAATAAGCCTCTGTTGCTACTGGCAGGCGTGAATGAACGCACATCCAAGTGTAAAAGATGCCTCATTTTGGGTTTTTCTCCTCCTCCTCCATCTCCATGCTTTTTTCTCCAGGTGGAAGCTGACGCAGGATGCAAAGAAGAGGCAGACATGAAAGACGGCAAACAGAACGGGGTGGAGGAAAAAACAGAAGTCGACATAGAGATTTGAGGCTTGAAAGTTGACCCGTTAGTTTTCTAAAACTGAAGAATTTCCAGTGAACTAAACCTTTATTTTTCTATCTCGATTCGGTAAGGGGGCGACGGCTGGGGGCTGTTTAGTGTCTATAATAGGAAACGGTGGCAGAACACAAGAACCAAGTAACGTTTGATGTATTATTTATTCGGACATGCATCCTTACTCTGTTGTTGTTGAGCTTGAAAAGTTCTGTTAGGGTCCCTTCTTTCAGTTTCCTCATCTCCCTGGCATCCTTCTCAGGTTCCAGCTTGGCCTAATCAAATCCCATTTTATTCCCCCTTCTTTACTCCCTCTCCCCCATTTTTAAAGAAAGTTTTATCTGCACATGCACACAGCTATTGCATGAGAGGCCTAAACACAAAAAAACCCCTCCCCTTTCTGCTGCAGCCTAACATTCTCTCTTCGGGTCTGTCACCACGGATGCTCATCTGTTCCGGGCAGGGGTGGCCGCTTTCCTTGTTAAGGGCTCCTCTTCCTGCAGGAGAGGAAAAGAAATAGAAAACCAAAACTTGAGCAGCAAACTGTGAAGTCTGGAGGTGGTTAGTAGCCCTTGGGACTGCTAAATGCAGATACTCCTCCTCCCGAGCCCACCCGACATCAGCAACGCCAGAGTCGCCTTTGGCAAAGATACAAAGTTCGATAAATGACACACTCTGCCAAGGGCATCCCACCAGCAGGAGCTTCGGAATAAAAGAGGAAATTTCCAAAGTGTAGGCAAACAACATCTGGCCAGATACGGTTTGTAGGTCACGAAGGGTTGCTCCAACTGACCTTAGCCGTTTTTTGGGAGGGAGGCCACCCACATGCCCTAAGCCTTCAAACACATCTGGCAGTTGGAGAACATCCTTCTACACCAACCCAGCAGGTCTGAAGTTTGTGTCCTTCGGGGACTTCCCTATTTCCCACCTACCCCCCCTCTCCATTTAGCACAGAAAGACATTCGCCTACGTTTCCACAATTCCCTCGGAAGCCTGCCCACAGCTCGCGCCAACCGTTCCCAAGGTTTTTGCTTGAAAAGCCCACTTGTTCAGCCAGGTGGGAGAAAGGGAGGTCAGAAGTCACTAAGGTGTGGTGGGGAGGGATCACTTACTGGAATAAAAGCCTAATGCAGGCCAAGGAATGGATGACAGGGATCTGAATCCATGGGTGGGAAAGCAGGGCTTCCAGCTCAATTGGACTCACTTGGAAAACGGGATATTCGTGCCACAGATAATTGGGAAGAAGGGGTATCAAACCTTGAGAGAGCATGGCACCGTACACAGCGCTTAAGGTCCTTTGTGAGCCTGTGCTCGGATGGAGGCTTTAAGGACATCTTCCAAATTGTCATTTCTCTCCCTTCGTTAACGTTTATGATGAGCTTGAGCTCTCTTGGCTGTGAATATATTGCAACCCTTCCGTGCAATTTAGGAACGGCAGCGAGCTGTTGGGCCAAGGCAGTCGGGAGGCAGATGTGGGCTGTGTGCATAAGTGGTGTGATGACTTCCGAAAGAAAAGCGAACACAAGCGGAGTCATTTCATAATTGGCTTTTTTAAAACGATTAACCGCAACCCTGCTCTGTTTTTGCCTATTATGCAGATTAAAACTGTATAATCTCGGCTGCGTGTATGTGGTTTACTGGGGGGGGGGGGGGGGGGGGGGGGGTTTTGAAATTTTTTTTCCTTAAATTCAAACGCCAAAAAAACCCCACGTTTTTTCAGGTGCTGTTTGCACCGGCTTGCAGCATTCCTGTGGATTCAGGGGACCTACGCTAAATATGGAGGGGTGCTAATGGAATTTCACTTGATTGTAGAAAGAAGGGGAGAATAAACTCGGTGGTGAACCTAGTCCCTGTAGTTTCTTCTGCAGCTCTCTGGTTAAATCGGGATCCAAAAAGACCTTGGCAGACTTGGAACAATGGGCCCTAGCCAACAACATGAAATTTAATGTGGAGAAAAGCAAAGTTTTACACCTGGGCAGGAAAAACCAAAGATGTACAAAGCACAGATTAGGTGAAAGCTGGCTCAAAAACTGAGAGAAGGATCTTGGGAGTCCTAGTGAACAATCACATAAAAACGAGCCAGCCATGTGCCGCAGCAGCAGCGCCAAAATCTTAATACAATCCTTGGTTGTATAAACAGGCATAGAATCAAAATCGGGTGAAGGATTAGTACCTAAGGTGTTTATAAAGGCCTGGAGACTAAAACACGAACGGTCGCAGGAACCGGGCATGGTTAGTGTAGAGCAGAGGTCTGCAATCTTAAACACTCAAAGAGCCATTTGGACCCATTTCCCACACAAAAGAAAACACCGGGAGCCACAAAACCCTTCCCGTCCCTGACTATTTCTTGAGCGGCCACAAAACTAGCCTATGTAGTTGAATTAAACGTTCTGTTTTCTTCTGAAACTTTTCTTTTCTTGGATTTATCCATGGTTGGCCTACCGGGGGTTGAAAAGCTCAATAAATAGCGTGCCGGCGGGTGTCACACATTGGTGGTTGTGATGCATATTTTGAGTGACAGAGCCGCAGCAGAGGGGCGAAAGAGCCACATGCGGCTCCAGAGCCGCAGATTGCCGACCCCTGGTCTAGAGAAAAGGAGGACTAAGGTGTGACATGATAGCAGTCTTCCATTACTTGAGGGGCCGCCACAAAAAAGAGGGGGGGGGGTTTCCAACCTATTCTCCAAAGCACCAGAGGGCAGGAGAAGCAACAGATGAAAACTAATTGAGGCGAGAAGGAACCTGGAATTAAGGAGAAACTCCCTAATGGTTAGAACAATTAACCAGTGGAATGGCTTGCCACCAGAAGTTGTGGATGCTTGCTTCATCACTGGAAGGTTTCAAGAAGAGACTGGGCAGCCACCTGTCAAGAGATGGTATCGGGTCTCCTGCTTGAGCAGGAAGGCTGGACTAGATGACCTCCAAGGTCCCTTCCAACTCTGCTGTATTCTGGGTGGAACACAAGGCGCTGATCAGAGCGGTTATGTTTATGGCTACTAATAAATAGAACCCCAGACATCAACTGGCTCCGAACTGCCGAATCTAGATCGACCCTCTCCAAGAGCCCTGGTTCTCCATCAACCCAGTTTAAGGGGCCTCCAGAATCCCCCCAAAGTAGATGCCAAACGTCGGAGCGCCCATCCAGCTGCTGAAACGCCTCCCGTATTTATTCCTCCCTGCACGCCAAGCATCTCTGACTGCTTCTGCTATAGAAGCAATATCTTGAATAATGGGACCGTTACCAATTGAGTGACTTGTCAAGACTTTTCTTTATTGAAGCTTTCTTTAAAAACCCGTAACTAAGACCAAAGGGAAGAAAGTAAGTAATAACAACACAAATTTCAGCCTGATGACATATTTACATATATACACATACATGTTTACATATTCAACCTTGCACTTTCCGGCTTTTAAGGAACAAGGGAGCGGGATATATTAGCAATAGCATTTAAGACTTCTATACCGATTCACAAGGCTTGTACAGCCCTCTCTAAGCGGTTTACAGAATCAGGCAACTTGCCTCCAACCATCTGGGTCTCATTTTACCGACCACGGAAGGCTGAGGCAACCTTGAACCAGTCGGGATCGAACTGCTGGCAGCGAGCGGAGTCAGCCTGCAATGCCGCACTGTGCCACCGGGGCTCATAAACTTTCATTGCGAGTTGCTTTGTTCCTGATTATGCACTGGAACAGAGGACATCGGAGTCCTAAGAAGCATATCAAGAGTGCTGGAGATGGGAGTTTCTTCCGTGCCGTGACTATTTAACTGCTTTCTTGGGAAAGTACAAGGTCTTGTGAATCAGATCTTTGACAGCCGAAATGTCATCTTTAGCTATGAAAAAGAGAAAAAGAGGAAGATATACCGTTACTTAACTGAGGCACTCTGCACGACACCTAGGAAAAGCACTGATAGTCCCCAACTTACAGCTATTCATTTACTGACCATTCAAAGTTAACTACGGCACTGAAAAAAGTGACTTGGGACCGAGTTACGACCTACACAGCGTCGCCAATGGCAACCTGGTCAACATGCTTGGCAATTGGCTTGTATTTATGACGGTCGCAAGTGTCCCAGGGTCACGTTAACTACTGGATTCACTTAACTACCCTGTTTCCCCCAAAATAAGACATCCCCTGATAATAAGCCGGAGCTGAACTACGGCAATGCTCCCGCGCCCACCGATATGGCTCCATGTGCCACCGGTGGCACACATGCCATAGGTTCGCCATCACGGGTTTAGCCTCTTGACGATTAGGAGTAGTAACGTCTAAATAACGAAGGTGGCAGTAAGATGGCTGCCCATACGTACTGCACTAAAGCAAAAAATAAATAATAATAATTAAAATTAAAATGTCCCTTTCTCCATCACAAATAATCCTGCCTCACAAAGGTTGAAAATCCAGCTGTTTTCAAGGGGAATAAACGAAGAGGCGAGACCTTAACGGTCCAGGAAACCAGCATTCAAAAACGATGCCGGGATGTTGGTACTCTTCCATGAGAGCTTTGATGGCTGATGTTACAATTCTCCGGGCATCTCTGATAATATGTGGAATAATTCTAAATCTTGTCCCCACCATCCCTCTGGAAGGCAGCTACTGGATAGTTGCTTATGGTAGAAACTGTAGGAAGTTAGCACCCACCCCTCTCCTAGGAAAATGAGATATTTTAGGAAATATTAAAAGAATATTTAGGGGCAGAATATTTCCCCTAAAAGAGAAGCAGAAACTCAGCCCCCCCCCCCCACTTTTGTCAGTGGGCCATTAAGGCCTGGGTCAGTCTATTCTACATAACAAAGATCTACCTCCTTCAGGCAGAGCCACAGTAGGAATTGCCCAAAGCCCTTTCATTACATTATCACCCAGCAAGGCTCAACGAAGCTTGGGACACAGATAACCTACAAAGTTACCCCTGCATGGCCCCATGGGAATCTGACAACCAATCAGAACACAGGCTCAAATTCAAAGCCCAACAGAGGATATAAATCTCTCTTCTTTCTCAACCATATGCTTTTTGGCCAGGACCTCAAACCATGTGGTCCTGTCCACAGGGGTTCGCTGTTGGGGGTTCCCAGGGGTTTGGGAGAACCTCTAGCTAAGATTCTGTGCAGGTCGAAGACCCCCCCCCCCAATCCCACTCCTGGCAGGCCCCGCCCACCCCTACCCTCCTGGGAGTCCCCACGCAGTCTGTTTTGGATGCAGGTAAATTCAGGGCACACGTGGAGGCTTGGGGAGGGTGAAATACGGGCCTACCCGAAGTTTGGGAAGATTGGAAACAGGCCCGTTTCCAGCCTCTGGAGCTTGGGGAGGCCGTTTTCACCCTCCCAGAGGTTCGAGGAAAACCTCCAGAAACTGGGGAGGGCAGAAACAACCTCCCCACCGTGGTGCAGCAAGCCAACCCAGCAACTGGGCGGAGATTCCCTTGCTAAAATTTTTGAAGCCCACCCTTTCCTGTCCACCATTAAAAACCATCTTTCTAATTGCCCACCATGTTTCCAGTGTCTTCCTTCCCCACTTGGAACTGAACCCAGAAGGACATTTCTTCCAACCATTCAACCTCAAAGGAACTTAACCAACGTGAAACCTTGGTAGAAACCACCACACGGAAACCTACCTACATCCAGCCGAAGCAGGAGTTCTCCGCATTCCGAATTGTTCTCGAGTGTCTTCAGCAAATTGGTGGACTCCATCCTTTCTAACTGTACGTCCCAATAGATGTAGATCTTCTGGTTGAAACTGACGTAGACCAGGCAAGGGCTGTTATAGTCCCCTTTACAAGAATAGAAGCCTGCGGGGGAAATGACGCCAGTGTTAAGAAGAGAAGGACCGCCAGAATTCGAGGTGAAAAAGAATATCTGACAACGCTTGCTTTAAACCCCTAAACGACATTTCAAATCCTGAGAGGCCACTGGCAAATGTGTAATTTAACCTAAAAATATATAGGTCAGTGATGGCTAACTTTTTTCCCATTGTGTGCCAAAAGTAGGGGGAGTGCGGGGGGCGGTTGCCCGCACATGTGCTCACACCCATAATTCTATGTGCCTCGTCCCCCAGGCATTCGCGCACGACAATCCCCCGCTTTTGGCATGCGATGGCACGGTGGGCCTAGTAGGCCTGTTTTTTTGCCCTCCCCAGGCTCCAGAGACTTTCTAGGAGGCTGGGGAGGGTGAAAATGGCCTTCCCAACCCTTTGGAGGCTGGAAATGACCTGTTTCCCGACTTCCAGTGGGCCCAGATGGCTCGAAAATCAGCTGGCGGAGCTGAGCTTGCGTACCCATCAATATGGCTCCTTGTGCCACCATTGGTTCGCCATCACGGATATAAGTGGACTACAGGAGTCATCAAAACAAGGGACCGCATCTCTATTCTCCTGAAACCGACAGCATTTTAGGGAAGAATCTTGAGTGGAAAGAATTACCATGTTTCCCCCAAAGTAAGACCAGGTCTTATATTAATTTTTGCTCCAAAAGACGCATTAGGGCTTATTTTCTGGTTAGGTCTTATTTTGGGGGGGAGGGAAATACGATACTAAATGCATCCATCTGGCTGACAATCTTCACTCGGGCTTATTTTGGGGATAGGGCTTATATTACGAGCATCCTGAAAAAATCATGCTAGGGCTTATTTTCTGGTTGGGTCTTACTTTCGAGGAAACAGGGTAATCTCCCATAATTCAACTGTATACCATGGCCTGGAAAGTAATTTCTAGGAAGGATGTAAAGTTTGGGGGGTGGCGGCCCATTCCTTTATAATCAAGGGTGAATTTGTCTTTAAGAAGTCATGCTCCCCAAATCCTCAAATCAATCGGAATAGACCCGGAAGGGACCTTGGAGGTCGTCTAGTCCTGGGGGGTGGCGGTGGGGGAGGTTTGCGGACGTGCGAGTTAGCAAACGGCTAGGGATTTTGCTCACCGGCACAGAAGGCGCTAACGTTTTCATCCACTTGGAACCTGGCCACTGTCCGGTTGTGATCGATGATGTACGTCTGCCCGTCCCAGGCGCAAGCAATCACCTCCTCGTAACCGTTTCCCTGAAAGGGTAGGGAACTTCCTTAGAAAGAAGCCGCCTGTCAGAATGGCAGCCATGCTCTCCCCCCTCCTTCCCTCTGTCTCTCTCCGTCTCTCTCCCTCCCTCCCTCTCCCTCTCTGTGTCTCTCCCTCCCACTCCTTCCCTGTCTCTCTCCCCCTTCCCTGTGTCTCTCCCTGTGTGTCTCTCCCTCCCTCTCTGTGTTAGTGTTAGAATACAATATTGCAGGCTAACCCTGCCCACAGCCTGGAGTTCAATCCTGACAGGCTTGAGGTTGATTCAGCTTTCCATCCTTCCGAGGTGGGTAAAAGGAGGACCCAGACTGTTGGGAGGGGGGGGGCAAGAGGCTGACTCTGTAAACTACTTAGAGATGGCTGCAAAGCACAGTGAAGCAGTATATAGGTGTAAGTGCTATTGGTATTTCTCACCGAGAGATAGCTCTCTCATAGCCCGTCTGTCTCTGGATACATTTTGTTCGCCCCAAGTGCTGGTCAGCTAGGATAAAAACTTACCGTGACGTCCAGTTTTTCCAGAGCAAAAAGTTGATGGTCCACTTGCACAGACCAGAGCAGCTTGTCTGCTCCCTCCATGAGCTTCAGGGTCCCTGGAAGGGGGAAAGAAAGGCTCCGTAGCAATTCCGCTGTTCCCTGAGAGTTCCTGCGGAGGAGCAGGTCCAGGGGAGGCTTGTCCCAGGATCTTGAAGTTGTAGGCTACTACGGGAATGCCAAGGGACATTCTGAGGGAAAGGCAGATTATATAAATCAGGGGTCTCCAACCTGTGGGCCATGGACTATTTGCAACCGGACTGCGCGAGTGGAGGGACGGCGGGCAAGCATGTGTGCACACAAATCCACTCGCACGAGTGGCGGAGACTGTCAGCCCTACTCGCGTGAGCCCACCGCTCACAGAAATGAAACCATTCCCTCTTCCCCTCTCTCGGCGCCAGGTTGGGGAATGCGGATATAAATGTATGTGAATTCAACTCCATCCCCATTCCAAGAAAATCAAGACTTACCATCTAACGTGCAGAGCGCGAACAGACCCAGGCCTTTGGGCTCCTTTGAACAACCTGCAGAGAAAAAAAAAATGCAAGAGGCAAGTTAGGATGAAGCTTTTGCATTTCATTTCTCTGGAAATCCAGTATATTTTCTAATCCCCCCCCCCCCCCCCAATGACTTGAACGTCTTCCACTTACCTCTGCCAATGGTTCCAATCAGATGAGTGGAAACATTCTTGTTGTGAATTCTACCTGACGTCTGATGAAGAACGACATCCCGGACGGGGCCTTCCCTAAAGAGTAGTAAAGAAATGAAGAAGATCTAGCAGGACAACAGGATTATCTTCTCGTTTGGTGGAAAGAGAAAGTTCTGACCCGGGTCCCCAAACACGAGAAACCCTCTGAAGTGAACTCAAATATTCCTTTCATTAGAAGCGCTGGCAGCCCCAGCAAAAGGTTTCACCGCATGCTAACAACTCCATCCAGCCGGAAAATGAATAGTTGTCTGCCACATCTATTCATCTCTGCCCCCTGCCTTTGATCCCCAGAGGTAGGGTGGGGCTTTGCTAACAGTGGCATTTCTGTCCCGAGAACCGGCCCATAGATTTCCACTGCTCTCCTCTCCTCTGCCTTCTGCGCATCTGTGCATCAGGCACTGGACCCAGCTGTTCCTCCTCTTCCTCATCAGCCACCTCCAGACCTGGGGGCTGTTGACTCTCCATCTGAGGGCTGACGGACGGCCCAGGCTCCGCCTCTCTCTCTCTCTCTCTCTCTCTCTCTCTGCCAGCTCCATTCCCTCTTCCCCCTCAGACGTCCCAGGTTGCCTTTATGCTGACCCTAACTCCCACACTGCATCCTCCTCCAATTCAGCTGCTGGAGGGGCTGGCGGCCGAGAGGCCACAACAGAGAAGCATGGCATTTTTTTGGCCTAAAGTTGAAAATTTGAAGGGTAGACAAGACATCTTCGCTGGGGCGGTTGGCACCTCCTTAAAGACGCCAGCCATTGTCCTGGCTTGGTTCAGTGGAGGGGGCACCGACAGCACGCAACAAGTCTGATTTGAGGGGGAGGGCGTGAGAATAAAATGCCCACCGCGGGGAACTGTGATGCAGTACGTGTGGGAAGAGCGAAGTGATCTTGGGCTGCCCAACTACTACAAGAGGTTGCTAACAGCTGGACCTCACTGGGCGTTGTTCCTCAGGAATTCTGGGTTACCTCACCTGCTAGATGCAGAACTGTCCACGGTCTCCGTGGGAGGCTGCTGCTCTTGTTTCCAAGTGCAGAGCAAGACTGCATATCCGCATCCTGGCTGGGACACCATCATCTGAGGGGAGCCATCGGCATCTGGGTTCACAGAGAGGCTATCCACCTGTCCTCACCAGGGGAAAGAATCAAAGGCTCGTCACCTCAGAGAACTTCCATCACAGCTACCACCATGACTCTCCCATGCTCTGCACCGGGGGTAAAATCCAGCAGGTTGTGACAGGTTCGGGAGAACCGGTAGCGGAAATTTTGAGTAGTTCGGAGAACCAGCAAATACCCCCTCTGGCTGGCCCCAGAGTAGGCTGGGAATGGGGATTTTGAAGTATCCTTCCCCCAGGAGTGGGGAGGGAATGGGGATTTTGCGGTATCCTTCCCCTGCCACGCCCACCAAGCCACACCACACTCACCAAGCCACACCCACAGAACCAGTAGTAAAAAAATTTGGATTTCACCACTGCACTGCATTTTAGTCCATCCATCCATCCATCCATCCTTTTCCTCCTTCCTATCTTTTCCTTTATCTATTTTGCTTCCATTTTTCCTTCCTTTAGTTTTCCTCCTTCTGACCTTCCTTCTTTCTCTTCCTATCTTTTCCTTCATGCCTTCTATTTTTCCTCCTTCCTATCTTTTTCTTCTTTCCCATTCCCATCTCCTTC
>WNWU01000062.1:3894296-3913680 GCA_012654045.1 Ptyas mucosa | reverse complement strand
CATTTTTCCTCTCTTCCTACCTTTTCCTTCTTTCCCTTCCTATCTTTCCCTTCCTTCCTTCTTCTGTTTTTCCTCCTTCCTACCTTTTCCTTCTTTTTCATTCCCCCCTCCCTCCCTCCCAAATGAGCCCCGCAACCGCCCCCCCCCCAAAGCCAAGGCAAAGGCTCCTAGAGAGAGGGCTGCCCCGTCCTGCGCACGCGCAATGGCTCCTCCGGCTCTCCTTCCTTCCCTCCCTCGCGGAGCGCAGCCCCTTCTCCTTGCGCGGGGCGGATGCAAAGTCGCGGGAGCTGAAGTGGGCGGGGCTCATCCCGGAAGCCTTGGCCCCGCCCTCCCTTGCAGGATTCCCCGGGCAGGTGAGCTCCAAGAGGCGGCTGGGCTGCGGGGGTTTTCTTTTCTTTTTTGGGTGAGTGGGAGAGAGTGCGTGACTGGGCTTTTATAAGCATTCTTAATGCAAGCGGTGGATGGGCGGAGAAGCTTGGAAATGCTGGGCGGGGGCTTGGTGAGTGGGTGGGTGGGTGGGTTTGCATTGCACATCGCATTGCCTTGCCCTCCTCCCTTTCTGAAAGAGGGCAACGTCTGGGCTCAACCTGAATTTTGCTGGAGCAGTTTTCAAAAAAAGAAAAAAGGGGGCACCTCCCTATAGTGTTGTCAAGAAGCGGAGGAAGCTTCTAGGATGAGAAGCGAAATGTCTTCCAAAAAAACCCAAGCACCACCCAAGAAAGTCCAGTTGTCTCTAGAAAAAAAAAAAAGCACCTTTGGGACAACCGTGTCCTGGATGACTTGAGAATCTCTACAGGCGTTTAGCTGTACAATTTGGGGTAAAGACCCTTGGAATGGTGTTGGGAGTAGGAATGGATTTCCAGAGGACAAAATTGCAGACTACAGGAACCATTAGCCCCACTCGGGTGACCCTGAGGACACAGATAAACCCCCGAGTGCTTCAAAGACCCTCTAAAAGGATGCAAATGACCAGCCGTCTGCAAGGAATATCAATCCTTCTATTCCCCACCATCCAAGTCAGAGCTGAGGAAGCTTCTGGGATGAGAAGCGAAACATCTTCAAAAGAAAAACCAAAAAGTCCAGTTGCCTCTTGAAAACAACAACACCACACACACCTCAGGGACAACGATGACCAGGATGACTAATAATCTCCATAGACATCCCTTAAATGTTGTACTACAACTCCCATTATCCCCAGTCAGGTGCGTTGGGAACGCAGAAACGATTTATGGATTGGCATCCCTCATCCTAAATGAGTTTTATCGTTTCATATATTATTTTTTTCTTAATAAGCAGGAATTGGGGTGAGGCCTCCAGGATTATCACTCTGGGAGGCTCTCTTGCCATCTTTAGATCTTTATTTTTTTATACCTTGCGATAGAAAACCAGAAGATTTTGGGATTCAGGTTTACAAGGCTCTTGAGAAGATCCGCTGATTGAAATCTACTCCGGCGTGGGTTTTCTTAGAAGAAAAATCTGAAAGTTTAGAGAATAATAACCCATCTGATCATGTCATATAATAAAATAACAATAGTCACGCATCAAGACTGTGCTTTCTGGCTCAGCCTCGCTCCGAAATCTCCAAATTTTCATTACCTGAATCCATAACATCGCCTAATTTATTTGCCATTTTTTAAAATGTGAATTTAGGAGTCCTTGCAGGAGAAAAAAATCCGGCTTGTGCGGATTGTTGTTTTGCAGTAGATTCGAATCAATCTGCCTGCCAGTCAGAACAAATAAAGATTTCTATTGCTGTTGTTCCATAGGATTGCATCATAATGGATGAACCGATTGATTTAATATATTTTTAATTGTCTTAACTTTTGTATTAGTATGTATTTTTAATTCTGGCTGTTCACCGCCCTGAGTCCCTCTGGGGAGAAGGGCGGTATATAAATTAATTAATTAAATAAATAAATAATTAAATAAATAATTAAATAAATAAACTGGGCAAGAACTGGGCCTGGCTAGTTTAATGAAAAGGACTAGGGGAGACATGAGGGCAGTCTTCCAATATTTGAGGGGTTGCCACAAAGAGGAAGGGGATCAAGCTATTTTCCAAAGGACCCGAAGGCCAGACAAGGAATAATGGATAGAAACTGAACAAGGAGAGATTCAACCTGGAAATTGGGATAAATTTTCCGACAGGGAGAACAATCAACCCATGGAACAGAAGAAGTTGCCTTCAGAAGTTGTGGGAGCTTCATCCCTGGAGGCTTTCAAGAAGAGATTGGACTGCCCTCTGTCGGAAACGGTGTAGGTTCTCCTGCTTGGGCGGGGGTTGGAGTAGATGACCTCTAAGGTCCCTTCCAACTCTGTTAATCTGGATTAATTTTTAAATTTTTTTAAAATTTGATTTATATGCCGCCCTTCTCCGGAGACTCAGGGCGGCTTACAATGCGTTAAGCAATAGCCTTCATACTTTTGTATATTTTATACAAAGTCAGCTTATTGCCCCCACAATCTGGGTCCTCATTAACTTTTCCTGCATGGGGTGCCGTATTTTGTTGATGTAGATTCCAAGATATTTGTGTTTTTCAACAAGAACCTCGTTCGAAGGCTGTATCCCTTCCGGTATGTTTCTGTTCCGTTAACAGAAGCTGCAGCATTTGAAATGTGCTATTTATTCCTGAACTTTAAAAAGAGGAAGGAAATTCACACCCCGTCCATATGAAGCTTCTGTTTTGTTCTAGAAAAAAAACCTAACATTCAGACACACCTAGTTTCATAATTGGGGAGAATATGGGCAGTCTTTGACTTAACGACCGCAATTGAGCCCAAAATTTATGTTGCTATCATTTGCTGAGTGAATTTTGTCTCATTTTACAACATTTTCTTGCCGCAGTTGCTAAGCAATTTACTGCAGTCTTTAAATTAGTAAGTCCTTGAATTACAAGTTTATTTAGTGACTGTTCAGAGTTACGAAGAACCCTTTAAAAAAATGACTTATGACCATTTTTCACACTTACGGCCATTGGAGCTCCTCCTTGAGCATGGGATCAAAATTCAGACACTTGGCAATGGTCTCATATTTATGACCGGTCGCTGTATCCTGGCGGGGTCATAGGATCCCCTTTTGTGACCGCCTGACTAGCAACATCAGTGGGCAAGCCCGATTCACTTAACAGCAGCTTGCAATTTGCTTAACAACGGTGGCAAGATGTTGTAAAAACGGAGCAAAATTCCTACAACTGTCTTTACTTATTAGCGACATAAATGTTGGGCTCCTTTGCTGTCGTAACAACGTTACGTTACGACGGCAATGGAGAAAGTGCTTCCAGGGTAGGCGAACTTCCAAAATCTTGTGCGTTGCCATTGCGGCAACACAGTTTTTGTCTGGCATCGTCGAAGTGCGGCCCCACTCAAGATTGTGTTGTTGAGAAGGACACACAAAAGATGCTTGCTTGAATAACTACCTTGCTCGGGGTTCTCCCACAGCTTCGGTTGTGCGTTGCTTCGTGGGAGCTGTTTCCAACAGGATGAGGCTTGTAATCCTAGAAAATTACGATTTGGCAAGCGACTGGGCTGCAAAATACATCTGTAACCGCATCGTTCAGTTCAAGCCTAACCAAAACCGATTTTTCACCCTTGGCTTACCGACAGGTAATTCATTTCCTTCTCCGCCTGTCCGTCTGTCTCTCTCTCTCTCTGTTCTATATTTTTGCTCTTGTAAATAAGGAGGAATTAATGGTTTATTGGAGAGGGTAGATTTCGCTCAGCCGGTGCTTTTCCGCCTTGAGTAAAATCTGGAGTAAATTTAGGAATTAAATCATGCATTGATTCAAGCACCAGCCTGTGAAAATACCTACAGACCCCTGAAATCCTGGACATAAATTGTTTCAACTTCTATCCCAGTGATGAAATCTGAACTGGTTTACTATCGGTTCGCTGACTGCGAACCGGTAGTAACCTAATAGCTAACCTATTAGTAACTCATAGGTTTGCTGATTGCGAACCTATTAGGTTCTAAAAAAGATGCTTTTAAAAGGTTAAAAAAAAGGCTCTGACGAACGCGAGGCACAGCTGTGATTGTTAGAGCCTCTTTTTTTTCTTTACTTTTAAAAGCCTTTTTTTAAAACAACCTATTTGGACGAATAGGTTGTAAAAAAAAAGGCTTTTAAAAGGCTCTGACGATCGCGCAGCTCAGCTGTGATCGTCAGAGCCTCTTTTTTTAACTTTTAAAAGCATAAAAGCAAAACCTTCTGCCCATGCGCCGACGGTACAAAACACATTACTTCCTGGTTAAAACCAGAAAGTAACGACAACCGGGCGGGTGGGCGGAGCCTCGCGCCGCAATCGCTACTGGTTCTCTGAACCACCCGCCATGATCTCTACCGGATCGGGTGATCCGGTCTGAACCGGGAGCATTTCACCCCTGTTCTACTCTCAGAACGACCCTATAGGGCACTGCACACTAAAATAACTAGACACAAGGACCATGCCCCGCCCCCCCCCCAAGCCAAATGTGTGTGGCCCCCGCACATGCACCCCCTCCCCCCCGCATGTCTCCCGCCCCCGGGACCTCCAAAATGCAATGCGCACACCCCCCGCGCATGTGTCCGCCCCTCATGCATGCCCGCCCCCCGAATCCCCAAAATGCAATGCACGCGTGCCCCCCTGTACGTGCCCTGCTCCCTGCGCATACGCGGCAGAGACCCGAAGACCAGCTGGCCACACCCTCCCAATCGGCCACGCCCCCCCGGGGTCCCCGAGGTCAACCACAGCCCTGATGCGGCCCCTCAATGAAATTGAGTTAGACACCCCTGCCTTAAAGGGATCGATGGAAGAAAACCTTCCCAGGGCGCGATCAATATAATTATAGCTGGACTTGTGATCGTCGCATCTTTTGCCATTCGAATTACAAGATATTTTTCCTTAGTGCGTTGTTGGCCTTTCAAGGCTGCCATAAAGAGGAGGAGAGGAGGCTTGAACTTTCACCTACTTATTCTTTTTGTAGATGGTGTTGCTTGGAGATGGGATGGGAGGGGGGAATTCCTGGGGTTGGAGGCAAGAGCTGGGAAGATTGAGCTGGAAGACGGCCAATAAGAAGTTGAGGTTTGGGGGAACGGAAGGGGAAGGTTCTGGGGTCAGAGGGTTAGTATTGGCTACGACGAAGTTGGGACCAGATCTGTCGTTCTCAATAAATGAGATATTTCAGCAAAGACTAATTGCTTGGGAGTGCAATTTATTTGAGATGACATCGGAACCTGACACGCTTGAGATAATGAAACCCTTTGCTTGATGCAGGAAGCACACCCTTAGGATGCTACCAGAAGCTGATAGACTATCACAAAAAGGGAGACCTCTCTTTTAAATACGTGAAGACATTCAACATGGATGAATACGTAGGTAAGTTGTTGTTGTTGTTATTTTAAGCACGTCTGTATTTGTGGCAGGGGCTCCGATTTACAAATCACAATCGGAATAGAATTGGAGGGGACCCTGGAGATCTTCTAATCCAACCCCCTGCTCAAGCAGGAGTCCCCATATCATTTCAGACAGGTGGCTGTCCTGTCTCTTCTTAAAAGCCCCCAGTGATGAAGTACCTGTTAAGGAATTCGCAGAGTAACCCCCTTGAATAGCAAGGGTGTGTACATGAAAGCAATTGAGAGTAGGTACGAATAAACGCAGTCAACACACAGATACACTGAGTTGTGTTTACTTTCAGGAAACAGTAAGGCGCAGTCCAATAAACAGCCCAGGTCATACACATATAAAGCAGGAGATAGCGAAACGACAGTCCAGGGATAATCCAATAACAAAGTCTTCTTACCAGTCGTCGTAGTTATTCACAATAAAAAGTTCTTCTGGATTTGCAAACAGTAGCATACAGAGGTATCAGAGAGCAAGAACAGCAAAGAGACACAAACCCTGTGTCTAGCTCCCTCTTAAGGAGATTGGCTACAGAGCTAACCAATCAGGACACAGTATGATGCAATATAGCAGTCTTAAAGCTATATTGATGATTTATATATTGCCAACCCAACAAGGTAGGTAATACTCATTTCCTAATAGTCCCACAACTTCTGGAGGCAAGCAGTTCCACTGGTTAATTTTCCTCGCTGTTGGGAAGTTTCTCCTTAATTCCAGGTTGCTTCTCTCCTTGATTCGTTTCCACCCATTGTTTCTCGTCTTGCCTTCTGGTGCTTTGGAAAATAAGTTGACCCCCTCCTCTTTGTGGCAGCCTTTCAAATACTGGAATACTGCTATTATGTCACACCTGCTCCTTCTTTTCCCTGGATCAGGGGTCTGCAACCTTTAAACACTCAGAGCCATTTGGACCCATTTCCCACAGAAAAGAAAACACCGGGAGCCACAAAACCCTTCCTGTGCCTGACTATTTGTTGAGCGGCTACAAAATTAGCATATGTAGTTGAATTAAGCGTTCTGTTTTCTTCTGAAACTTTACTTTTCTTGGATTTATCCATGGTTGGCCTACCGGGGGTTGAAAAGCTCAATAAATTGCATGCTGGCAGATGTTACAAATTGTGACACATATTTTGAGTGACGGAGCCGCAGCAGAGGGGTGAAAGAGCCACATGTGGCTCCAGAGCCGCAGATTGCTGACCCATGCCCTAGACTAAAGTAAAGGTAAAGGTTCCCCTCGCACATATGTGCTGGTCGTTCCCAACTCTAGGGGGCGGTGCTCATCTCCATTTCAAAGCCGAAGAGCCAGCGCTGTCCGAAGACGTCTCCGTGGTCATGTGGCCGGCATGACTCAACGCCAAAGGTGCACGGAACGCTGTTCCCTTCCCACCAAAGGTGGCTCCTATTTTTCTACTTGCATTTTTTACCTTCTTTCGAACTGCTAGGTTGGCAGAAGCTGGGACAAGTCACGGGAGCTCACCCCGTTACGCGGCACTCGAACCGCCGACCTTTCGATCGACAAGCGCAGCGTCTTAGTCACTGAGCCACCGCGTTCCCTAGACTAGCCAAACCCAAATCCTCCCCCAAAATACTGGTGTTAATTCAACATTGGACAGAGATGCATGCTTCAATCCATTTCATCTCCTTTTCAATTTTCTTTTGAGATCCTGGAATTAAACAGCTCTGCTTTGGTTGCAGGGCTTCCGAGGAGTCATCCAGAGAGCTACCATTCTTACATGTGGAATAACTTTTTTAAGCATATTGATATAGATCCAAACAATGCTCATATTCTCGACGGGAACGCACCGGATCTGAAAGCCGAGTGTGACGCCTTTGAAAAGAAAATAGAAGAAGCTGGAGGGATAGAGCTGTTTGTTGGAGGTGAGTTTTTTTAGATGATTAAGCAAAAACGGAAACCATCAGTCATCATCGTCCTCTTTTAACGACCCCATAATCCCTTGCGGGGTGGAGTCTGGGCAATTGAATGGCGCTAGCAGAGTGTTTTACTGGCCGACTGCCCTTCCTGTCACCGATACGGAGCAGAACACGAAGCTGGTGGCTCAGACATCAATAACTGGCTTTAAATAACGCTTGGGAGAAACCCCTCCAACAAAAATCCAGAAATAAAGTAAATTAAAAGAATAAAAATAATAATTAAAAATAATGAATGAACTGATTAAATAATGAATGAACAATTAAACTCAAAGCGTCCGCAGTCTTTCTGCTATCAGCTTTTTTTTTTTTTAATGTTTCTATGTTTCATTTGCCGCACTTTTACTCCTGCCCGTTTTCCCCTAGTAATTTTGAATTACAGGTAATCCTCGATTTATGACACTTCATTTAGTGACGGTTCAGAGTCACAAGGGCACGGAAAAAAAGTGGCTCTCAGTATCCTGGGCCCATAACCAATGTTGAGGAATTTGCAGAGCAACCCTTGAGTAACATAGATACACTGAGTTGTGTTTACTTTCAGGAAATTGTAATAAGGCACAGTCCAATAAACAGTCCAGATCATACACAGATAAAGCAGTAGCTAGTAAAACAATAGTCCAGTGATAAGCCAATAACAAGGTCTTCTTACCAGTCGTCGTAGACATACACAATAAACAGTAGCAAACAGTAGCAAACACAGCAAAGAGCAGTAATGATCAGCACAGAGAAATAATGATCAGCAAAGAGAAACAAACCATGTTTCAAGCTCCCTCTTAAGGACATTGGCTACAGAGCTAACCAATCAGGGCACAGTATGATGCAGTACAGCAGTCTTAAAGCTATATTGAGGGTTTATATATTGCCAACCCAACAAGTTAGGTAATTATCATTTCCTAACAGATTCACCGCTCAACTGGGTTACTAACTTATCAACCACAGTAGTTCACTTAACAACGGCGGCAAGGAAAGTCGTAAAATGGGGCAAAAACTCACTTAAATGTCTCCCTTAGTGACCTAAATTTTGGCCTCCGTTGTGGTCATAAGTCGAGGACTCCCTGTATCAAAGTGTTCACTGTCAAGAGTGTGATTTTTTTTTTGTCGTTTGTGGTCTTTCCAAGGCATTGGCCCAGATGGTCACATCGCTTTCAACGAACCCGGATCGAGTTTGGTATCGAGAACAAGATTGAAAACGCTGGCCATGGACACCATTCTGGCGAATGCCAAATACTTCGATGGTGATTTATCTAAGGTTCCAACTATGGCTTTAACAGTTGGCGTGGGAACAGTCATGGATGCCCGGGAAGTAAGAACCTACCTCTTTATACTTGCATTTTTTAAAACGTATCTGAAAACTGGAGTGCTATATAAAGTCACTTCCTTTAGAATTAGTGTATCAAATCATCACCCTCTTTTAACGACCCCATAATCCCTTACCGAGATGGAGTCTGGGCAACTGAATGGAGGTAGCAGAGTGCTTTAATGGCCGGATGCCTTTCTTGTTGCCAGTGCGGAGTTTTGTTCGGCAGATATATTGTGCCTGGAGAGAGAAATATCTGCCTTTACCTAGGATCGAACTCGCAGCCTCCTGATTGTGAGGCGAGAGCTCCGCCCTCTAGGCCACCGCACCGCTCTGGTGTATTACAAATGTCCATGACTAAATCTCTATGTCAGAGGTGGGGAACCATATATGGCCCCTTTGTGACTTGTGGACTTCAACTCCCAGAATTCCTGAGTCAGCTATTTTAATACCCTAAGGGTCAGGATGTAAGACAGAGGTGGGGAACCATGATCCCTTTATGACTTGTGGACTTCAATTCCCAGAATTCTGGGAGTTGGAAGTCCACCAGCCTTAAAAATTGCCACGGTGCGACACCCGTAGCTCAGTATATCTTCTGTGGCAATGGAGGGGGCTGCTTTCATAGGTGCTTGCTTGACCGTACTCCATTCACGCTCGGTCTCCCAGGTCATGATCCTGATCACGGGGGCACACAAAGCCTTCGCCTTATACAAGGCAATCGAAGAAGGGGTCAACCACATGTGGACTGTTTCCGCCTTCCAGCAACACCCCCACACTATCTTCGTGTGCGACGAAGACGCCACTTTAGAACTCCGAGTTAAAACAGTGAAGTATTTTAAAGGTGAGCATCATCCTCTTGGAGGAACTGGGCGTTTTGATTAAAACTACTTGAAACACTTGCAGCCTCCTGGGGCCAAATATGGGCCGCAGGGTGGTGGGGTGCTGCACCCCCTGCGTTTCCCCCACCCCGCGCATGCGCACGCGTCTCCCGCTTGCGCCCTGCTCCCCATCCCGAAAATCAGCTGGCCGGCGGGAGGTAATGGAGTTGAGCTGAGTGACAGCTCGCATGCCCACAGAGAGCGCTCTGCACACCAGCTATAGCACGTGTGCCATAGGTTCGTCATCACGGATCTAGAGGAAAGAAGGACTAGGGTTGACAGTTTTTCAGGGTCTCCTAGAGAGGCTCTGGAGGCTGGGGAGAGCAAAAAACGTCACTTCCTGTCTCACCGGGAGTTGGGAAATGGGTCGTTTCAGGCCTCCGAGGGAGTGGGGAAGGCTGTTTTTGCCCTCCCCAGATGCATAGAGAGGATCTGGAGCCAGGTGAGAAAGAAAAACGGGCCTAAGTCGAGGACTTACCTGTATTACGAACGGAATGTGATGTTAACTAGCAATATGACCAATGCAGATTTGTGTGTGTGTGTGTGTTTTTTATCTTCAAGGTTTAATGCACGTGCACAACAAGCTGGTGGAACCTCTACGTAGCATGAAAGAGCAAAATTGATGGACAGAACCACACCGGCGTCATTGCGGGGAGGACCCTGGCAGTGTGTTTTGGGGATCCCCCACCGCTAGACAAACTGGTGAACATTGGCTAAAACTGAGCATCTTTTGAAACCCGGCGCTTGGGGTTCGTTTTCTTCGCGGTCCAAAATGTGTCCGTAACATTCCTTTTAATGCTGTCGAAAGCCTTTTTTTCGTCTTTTTTTTCCCCGCAGACTTCGGCATATTTACAGGGTCTGAAATGATGCAACCAGTCAGGGGAAAGAGGAGAACCTCAAACCAACTGCCAGGGTGGGTCTCTGGAGGATGTATGTATATAAAAAAGACCCCGAGGAAAGTTACACCAGGGGTGGGTTTCAAAACCCGTCGCTACCGGTTTGCTCGTCGGCACACATGCACTCGCGCACGATGATTCTGTGCATGCGCAGAAGCGTCCGGGTGGGTGGGCGGAGCCTCCTGCTGCTGCTGCTACCTATTCGCCCGATCCGGGCCGAACTGGTAGGAACCCACCACACTGCACCAGTGTGATTTCGCTTCCATCTTTTTTATTATTATTACGCGGGAAGGGGGCTTTGGAAGGGCACTTCAATAACCTTGTTATGGCCATCTGGACTTTTTTCTGGCTCGATGACTGGAATAGAAACACTTCTTTGCTGCTTTAGATCTTGGCCTCTGGATTGTAACGGAGAAGCAGAGACTTTACAATCAGATGTTTTTACACCCACGTCTCAGCAATTCATTGACTTCAAACCTACCCCTTCCTCCTGGGAATAGGGTGAGGGAAGAGTATGAGCGGAGTATCTGTCTTGTAAGCAATTGTACTTTTTTGGAAAGTTTTTGAAGAGACAGCCTGTGTCTGTCCGTCCGTCCGTCCGTCCATCCATCCATCCTTTTCTTTATCTTTTTCCTTTTCTTTTTTCTTCCTTCCTTTTCTTTCTCTCCCTTCTTTCCTCTCCCTTTTTTCCTTTTTTCTTCCTTTCCTTTCTCCCTTCTTTTCCTTCCTTCCTTCTTTCCTCTCCCTTTTTTCTCCCCTTTTCTCCCTCCCTTCCTCCCCTTCCTTTCTTTCACTTCCCCCTCCCTTTTTCTTCCATCCCTCCCTTTCACTTTCCCTCTTCTTTCTCCCTCCCTCCCTTTCCTCTTTCACTTCCCCCTCCCTTTTTCTTCCTCCTTCCCTTTCACTTTCCCCCTCCCTTTCTTTCTCCCTCCCTCCCTTTCCTTTCTTTCACTTTTCCCCTCCCTTTTTTTTCTCCCTCCCTCCCTCCCTCTCCTCCCCTCCCCTTTCCTTCTTTCTCTCTTTTCTTTCCATCTTAAATATTATCTTAAATGGATATTTATTTCTGTGTTGTAGCACAGAACTGTGTTTCTGCTACAACACTCATATGAAGGATGGGGAGGGGTGTGCGTTAGAGAACATTTGGGCTATTTTGCAACGTTATTCTTGCCTGAAACGGGCAATGAAATGTGTATATTCTGAATGCCAGTGCAACTGTTAAAATCTCCTAATACCATGCTCCTTATGAATTGAGCGAAAAGTAAAGAGGCATATTACTCTCGTCTGTGGTTGCCCTGCGTTTTTCAAGCGTTTTGCGGATTTAAAGAAAAATGGGAACTTTCCGAAGGGGATTCCCTCCTTCGCTGTTGATGGGAATTTTCTGGATTTGGTTTCTCGCCTTTGGGATAAGGCTGAAAAAACCGCGGAAGATTCAGCCTCCCAATTTTTAGAGGGCTTTGGGAGAACGTGTATTTTTGATCTTTTCCACCCAGTTCTTCAAAAAGTTGTGGGAATGGAAGAGTGGAGAAAGCAGGAAGAAATCTGTGTGAATAATATACCGTATTTTTCGGAGTATAACACGCACTCCCCGCCCCCTCCCCCCTTAAAAGTGGGTGAAAATTTTGGTATATCTTATACACCGAATGTAACCCCGTCCACCCCGCTGGAAAATGGGGCGTGCGGAGGCGGCAATAGCCTATGGCAATCCCTGCAGCCTGAAACAGCTGATCTTCGGGAGGCCGATCCAACCGACAGTCAGCTGCTTGTGCTAAATCAGGCTGTGCTGAAACTGAAACAGGCTGTTTGCTGCAAGGAAGCAAATTGCTGGGAGGCAGAGGCAAGATTTTTTCTTGTGCTAATCAGGCTGTGCTGAAAGTGAAATTGAAACGGGTTGTTTGCTGTAAGGAGGAAAATTGCTAGGAGGCAGAGGCAGATGTTTTTTTTTCTTGTTTTCTTCCCCAAAAAAGGTAGGTGCGTCTTATAATCCGGAGCATTTTATACTCTGAAAAATACGGTAATCATGTCCCCTCCCCTGAACCCATTCCATTTTTTAAACCATTATTTCTCAACCTTGGCAACTTTTTAAGACTTGTGGACTTCAATGCCCAGAAATCCCCAGCCAGCACAAGGAATTCTGGGAGTTGGAAGTTTGGAAGTTTCCTAGAGTTGAGAAATACAGACATCACTTGGGTCACTTTTAAGATATGGCTACGTTTGAAAAACGCTGTTTTGTGTTTCTCCTCTGCTGGGAAAACAAACTCCGGTTCTAGTATATTGTCGTCGCGGATTCTTAAATTTATACAAACAGATGGATCAGAAGTCAATAATTCTATAAAGCGGATCAGTCAATTTATATTCCACGTTAAGATTTAAGTAGTTTTGAAAAAGGCTCACACCAAAGATCTGAAGTCCTCAACTTACAGGAGTTCATTTAGCGACCATTCAAAGTTACAAAAAACTTCGAAAAACTCTGAAAAAGTGGTTTATGACCCGTTTTTCACACTTAACAACCGTTGCAGCATTCCCCATGGTCATGTGACGAAAACTAGGACACTTGGTAACTGGCTCATATTTATGACGGTTGCAGCCTCCTGAGATCACGTCAAAAGTCAACAGGAAAGCCAGATTCACTTAACAACTATGTTACTAACTTAAGGCCTCTGGCGATTCACTTAACAACTGTGCCAAAAAAGGTCGTAAAATGGAACAAAACTCCCTGAACAAATGTCTCACGCTTTGCAAGAGAAATTTTGGACTCCCATTGTAGTCGTAAATTGAGTGGTGCGGTGGCCTAGAAATGGAGCTCTCGCCTCACAATCAGGCGGCTGTGAGTTCGATCCTAGGTAGAGGCAGGTATTTTTCTCTCTGGGCATAATGAGAATATATCTGCCGAACAAAACTCTGCATTGGCAACAGGAAGGGCATCTGGCCAGTAAACACTCAGCTCCATTCAGTTGCCCAGACTCCACCCCGATGCAAGGGATTATGGGGTTGTTAAAAGATGCTGATTGTCGTCGTAAATTGAGGATAACTGTACTTGTACCCAGGTTTATTTATCTAGCGTAGCCAAGGGCTTGCGGATGTCAAAACCCAAAGTGTAATCAAATACGGAAAAAGACAAATAGGCATCTCAAAGGCACGAGGCACAGTTCTGAGAAATGGCATCAAAAATTGGCCGTAATACTCTCAACAAGCTAAACTATATTTTAGATTTTTAGGTCATCAGTTTTGCTGCTTTATTGAACGGCTCCATCAGAACGGTGTCAAATCTGCACCTGGACAGATGAGAGATCCATATTCAGGATAATGCCCGGTTTGTAAACGGCTGGCTCAAACAGTTCTCCTCCGCTTGACTTTGCAAACAGCTGGAAGCAACCTCTGTAAGCTATCGGTCACGCTGCTTTTTGAGAACTTTGATAAACGCGTCCTTTGGCACTTCTATGTTCCCGATTCTCCGCATCTTCTTCTTCCCTTCGGCTTGCCTCTTCAGAAGCTTCATTTTCCTTGTAATGTCGCCTCCGTACTGTTTTAACCAAAAAAAAAAAAAAAGGATGTTTCCGGATTAATACCGATCGAGGAGAATATTTGTAACTCAGGGTTGGAATGAGAGGGTCCTCTCTGAGCTGGGTGGTTTTCTTGCAGACGTTTCATGAGCCAGCTAGGTTACAACATCAGTGCTAGAAGAGAACACCAGAAGGAAATCCCACTCTGTTCTAGCACTGAAGATGTTACCTAGTTTGGGTCATGAAACGTCTTCAAGAAAACAAGCTCAGAGAGCACCAAGGACTCCACACTCCTCCATCTCTCCTTCTCTGCAAACCCCACTCCCTTCTAGCCTTGATGATGTTACCTAGTTGGGTAATGAGAAGTCTGCAAGAAAAGGAAGCTTGGAGAGCACCAAGGACCTCATAATCGTTTCTTCCTCCTCTTCCTCCTCCTCCTCTCCACACACCTCACTCCCTTTTAACACTGATGATGTTACCTAGTTGGGTAATGAAATGTCTACAAGGAAAGGAAGCTTGGAGAGCACCAAGGGCCCCATAATCGTTTCCTCCTCCTCCTCCTCTCCACACACCCCGCTCCCTTCTAACACTGATGATGTTACCTAGTTGGGTAATTAAAAGTCTGCAAGAAAAGGAAGCTTGGAGAGCACCAAGGGCCCCGTAATTGTTTCCTCCTCTTCCTCCTCTTTTCCACACACCCCACTCTCTTCTAACACTGATGATGTTACCTAGTTGGGTAATGAAATGTCTGCAAGGAAACAACCAAGCTCAGAGAGCACCTCATTCCAAGATTAATAATTGACAATAGCAACCAGAAGAATACCAGTGAATGTTGATAATTTTCCCCCCTGCATTGCTATTATCCTAAATAATAAAAAAGCAAATTAAAAACAGAGAGAATTGTATCAAACACTCCAGGTGAATTTAATCCAGGTTCCAACTTTTAAATGAAGTGGATAAAATCTTACTTAGAAAAAAAAGTGGCTAATTTACATAACGGAAAAAAAATAAAATGAACTACTAAGACTCATGAAAACAGAAAAAAACCCAAAAATGATACTTACACATTTTGCCAGAACATCTTTTCTAAAAGCTTTCACCCTGGAAAATAAAGTAAACCGAGTTGCATTTTAAAAATATAATACAAAGTATTCCATAATTTGAAGTTCCGAAGCAGCAAATAATTGCTAAATTATGTGCTTTTAAATCTTTTTGCAATAGGGAAGTCTTAAGAAATCAAACCAAATTGATAATGCTCTTTGGCACCAAGCAGCTACTTCCCTTAAAAATTAAATCTTTCCTCTACTCTTGTTTTCTAGTTTATTTAAAAGTTTCCATTTTCATGCTACTGGAATACAATATAATTGGATTTTTCTTTTTCTTTTAATGACCCATTGCATCGAGTTGGAATTGGGTCGACTAAATGTAGCTGAGCGTTTACTGGCCGGATGCCCTTCCTGATGCCTACATGGAGTTCACAGTAGACAATTATTCATTGTGCCCAGAGAGAGAAATATCTGCAACTACCTAGGATCGAACTCACAGCCTCCTGATTGTGAGTCGAGAGTTCAAACCTCTAGGCTCTGTGCTGTTCATATAATTGGATATATTATATATAATATAATCAGTCACTAAATGAAGTGTTGTAAATTGAGGACTAACTATATACTCCGCTTACTTCTTGGAGGGACACATTTCTTTAAAGGCCAAATTTAATTAATTAATTCCCAATCTGAAACATCCACTTTAGAAATCAGGATTATATAAGTAGCCCTCGACTTACGACCATAATTGAGTCCAAGTGAGACATTGGTTAACTGAGTTTTGCCCCATTTTACGACTTTTCTTGTCGCCTTTCTTAAGTGAATCACTGCAGTTGTTAAATGAGTAACACGGTTGTTAAGCGAATCTGGCTCCCCCCCCTTTAACTTTGTTTGTCAGAAGGTCGCAAAAGGGGATCGCATGACCCCCGTCATAAGTGTGAGTCAGTTGTCAAGCATTCGAGGGTAAAAATCACGTGACCACGGGGATGCAGCAGCGGTCGTAAGTGTGAAAAATGGTCATAAGTTCTTTTTTTTCAGTGCCGTCGTAACTTCGAATGGTCACTAAGCGAGCTGTTGTAAGTAGCCACTTTAAAAAAAATCGTTAAAAGAAAACAAAGCTATACAGTTATCTTTAAAACCAAGTTAAGCATAATGACTTACGTTTCTCTTGCAATTATTTTGTTGCCGAGACCTGCCTGGATAGCGATTTCAAACATTTGCCTTGGGATGAGGTCTCTTAACCGCTCGCACATGGATTTACCAACAGAGTAGGCTTTCTCTCTGAGAAAGAAGTAAAGAACGGGTCAGTCCTGGGTCCTGGGTCTTTTCCCAGAGGACATCAACGGTGGACATCAGGAACAGGGTGTCGTATCAAGCTAAGCCCAGGAACGATATTAAAAAAATTGCCGCCCAGATTCTGTTCTTCGATTTGCTTACACCCAATAGAAAGAATCTTGCCAGACTTTACTATTCTCATCCCTAACTCACTTAACAGATTTAGTAAGTCGAGGGCAACCTGCAATTACTTCCTACAATCCTCCAGGGTATATCCGTAGGGTAGATTGTAGGAAGGGACTGCAGGTAGCCCTCGACTTACGACCTCAACTGAGCCCCTCCCCAAATGTACGTCGTAAAGTGAGAAATGTGCCTGCCTCAGAGTTTCTCGTCGTTTGGGGATGTATTGCTTGGAACCTTGACAAATTTCTTAAGTGACTTTTTGCTCCGCTTTTACGACTTTTCTTGCCAGAGTTACAAATTGGAATTTGTTAAGTTCGTCCCACGGTTGTTAAGCGAATCTGGATTCCCCATTGATTTTTGCTCGTCGGAAGGTCGCGAAAGGGGATCACGCAACCCCGGGACACAGTAACCATCATAAATAGGAGTCCGTTGCCCACAGACACGCGTGCTATAGGTTTGCCATCACGGGTATAGGAGAGACTATGGTTGTTGTGGCCTGTACGCGGCCTGTGCAGCTAATAGCTGATTCAGACAGCGAGGAGGCTGGTGTGGTGCTGCGCCAGCAGCCTGTGCAGCTGGCACTTGAGTCAGACAATGAGGAGGCTGGAGAAGATGTGGTGCCAGAGGCGGGGATTCAGCCAGGGCCTTCAGAACCTCCAGAAGCTCCCTTAAGTGAAGAGGACGAAGAGGAGGAGCCTCTTCTCAATGCACGGGCGTGCAGAGCTGCCAAAAGGCAGGAGTGGCTCCTCAGGAGGAGATCTCCTCGAGAGTAAGGCTTGGGGCTAATTGGCCACTCCTTTAGCCTATTTAAGGAGGAACACTGACTGAAGCAATTTGCAGGGAACAACTTCGTTCACATACCTTTGTATTTTGTCTTGCTTATCTTATCAGTTTCCTGCAAATTGCTTCTGGGCATTCTGCCAACAACAGTAAGCTTTCAGTATTATTCTTTGAATTCTTGGCAGCTGTTAATGCAGTTAATTAACAGCCTTTGTTTGAAAAAGACTGATTTAATTTAGTAAACTAAGATTTGAACGGATTTTGTGCGTGCTGCGTTCTTTGGGTCCGTAGCTGGGGCAGAACAATGGTACAGGGTCTCCTGCTTGAGCACGGGATTGGACTAGAAGTCCTCCAAGATCTATTTTGATTGATTGATTGAATTTTTAAAAACGAATGCGCATGCTTACCTAGGTACAATCGTTATCAGCTCTTCCACAGATTTTCCATTTAAAAAAATATCCATTTTGACAAGATCTGCAGACTGGTATCCTGCGTCTTCATAGTCAAAGCTGAAAACAGAAGAGGATCCATTCAACTAACATCATATACAAGCGTTCTGAAAAGGTACAGTTCCTGCCGTTTACAGGTAGTCCTCGACTTACAACAGTTCACTTCGTGACCACTTAGTTCACTTAGTGACTGGTTTCCCCTATGGATTCTGCATGGCGGGAGGTCGCAAAAGGGGATCGCGTGACACCCGATCCCCCCCTGCCCAGGGATGTTGCGACCGTTGTAAATACGAGTCGTTCACCAAGTATCTGAATTTTGATCAGGTGACCATGGAGAAGCTTCAAAAGTCGTTAAGTGTGAAAAAATGGTCATATGTCACTTTTATCAACTTTGAACCATCTCTAAGTGAACTGTTTAAGTCGGGGACTATGAGGGTAAGGACACGTTATCAAAACTCCTCGCGGCCTTCAATGCGCTTGGATATTCTGCATCAGCCGAGCTTCAAATAAAATTCTCGTTTTCAAAAAGTTAATAAGAAAGGTAAAGGTTTCGCTCACACATATGTGCTAGTTGTTCCTGACTCTAGGGGGCGGTGTTCCTCTCCGTTTCAAAGCCGAAGAGCCAGCGCTGTCCGAAGATATCTCCGTGGTCATGTGGCCGGCATGACTCAACGCCAAAGGCGGACAGAATGCTGTTCCCTTCCCACCAAAGGTGGTCCTTATTTTTCTACTTGCATTTTTTTACGTGCTTTCGAACTGCTAGGTTGGCAGAAGCTGGGACAAGGAACAGGAGCTCACCCCATTACGCGGCACTCGAACCGCTGACCTTTGAATCGACGAGCGCAGTGTCTTAGACACTGAGCCACCTCCGTCCCTTAAAAAGTTAATAGATAATAATAATAGCCATGGATCTCCCAGCTTCAAAATTGTACAAGCGTGGGAAGTCTCATCAAACCACGATATAACCAAGTTAACTTACCTGGCGTAACCGGAGGACAAGGATTTCAACACATCGAAGAAATCCACCACGACTTCGTTCAGCGGGAAGAGATAAATCATCATGACTCTCTGGTCATCCATGTACACCATGTCCTTCTGAACCGCTCTTCGTGTCTGACAAAATCACACAAAAGTCTAGAGATGAACACCGAACAGGAGAAACTTTGGCCCAATGTTGGGTGGATGTCATAAATAAAAAAAACCCAGCCGGCTTACATTGAAAATCAAAACAGAAAGAAGACACAGCATATTATCAAAACATGGAACTTATTTTGCCAGTGGTTGGGAAAAAGGGATAGAGATTTAAAAAGTAATCTGTATCGTTAAGCAAATTAAATATCCAGATAACACACTGTTTATTAAGGACTAACAAATGTGAACCATAGAAAATTAATAAAATGTATATAAAAAAAATAAAAACCAGCTGGGAAATTAACGTAGCAAACGATGCCGTCCGGTTTCTGGTCTACAGAGATTCTCAGTCATCCAGGTCATGGTTGTCCCAAAGGTGTGTGTGTGTGTGTTTTTTCTCAAAAGGCAACTAGACTTTGTTATTTTCCTTGAAGATGTTTCGCCAAGAAGCCTCTTCAGTTCTGACTGGACTTTGTCTTTTTCCTTGAAGACGTTTTGCTTCTCATCCAAGAAGCTTCCTCAGTTCTGACTGGACTTTCTTTGTTTTTCCTCAAAAATGTTTCGCTTCTCATCCTTGAAGCTTCTTCACTTCTGACTGGACTTTCTGTCTTTTTCCTTGAAGACCTTTCGCTTCTCATCCAAGAAGCTTTTTC
>WNWU01000062.1:3883485-3894286 GCA_012654045.1 Ptyas mucosa | reverse complement strand
TCGCTTCTCAACTTCTGACTGGACTTTCGGTCTTTTTCCTTGAAGACGTTTCTTCAAGTATATATTACGTCTAAGTGCTATTGCTATTTTATTACGTCTAAGTGCTATTGTCAAACAGCGCCGTCTTATCCAAGTCCCTGGTCTCGTCCTTCTAGAAACAAAGATCCCAGTGGTAGGTTGCTGCCGGTTCAGATCGGTTCGGGCGAATCGGTAGTTGCAACCAGCGGGTGGGCCCACAAACCTACCGCGGCGCTATCCCGTTGTATATCACCGTGTTTTTGAAGCTGCACGCATGTGAGGATGGCACGCATATATATTTTTGGTGCTGGGTGAACCAGTTGTTACATTATGTGACGCCCACTTCTGAAAGATCGCCCCCTCCCCCCATATATTCTCCGCAAAGCATTGACATGATTGAAGGGAGGCCATTATGATCATTGACAGTAAGTTTTAAAAGGCTTCAATTTTCAACCAGCCTGCGCTGGGCCGGTGACGACGTGCGTCGCTGGTTGCGCGCCTGATTTAAAATTCAGGAGTTTCTACCGCAAAGCCAGACAAATGGCTGCACACAATTGCAATCCCTCGTGCCCCTCGGCTCGATAACGATTTATTAATCAACCGCGGAGCATGTCAGAGATTACACCCTCCATGCCACAACGCTCTCCGCCTTACGCACTAACCTGGCAAAGAGCTAATATTTCTCCAATATATTCTTTAGGGGTCACAATAGTCCCTAAAACGATCGGCTCCAAGTATTCTTTCACCACGGAATGATCTGGAAACTCTGTGGGATTCACGATCGTGATTTCCTCTTTTTTATGTTCCTGCAAAACAGGAAAAAAAGAAGAGGAGAAGAGGGTATTTTTAAAGCTAAAAGAAAAAATCAGCACTCTTTAAATGATTTTTTTTAAAGAATAAGCATATACAAGAGTAGTCCTCGGCTTACGACCAAAACGTAAGCCCAAAATATTCTGTTTGCAAAGCGGGACAGACCGAAGTGAATCCCCACAGGTGATTGTTGTTCAGTGAATCTGGCTTCCCCGCTTCCCCATTATGACAGGACGCTGCAACCGTCATAAATACAAGCCAGTTTGCCAAGTGTCCGTATTCTGATCACATGACCCTGGGAGACTGCAACCGTCATAAATACGAATCATAAATATGAACTGCTAAGGTCGTAACTCTAAAAAACTTTTTTCAGTGGTGTAACTTTGAATGGTCACTAAATGAACTAAGTTGCGGCCTATCTGTCCAAATAATTGCAAGCCACCTATATAACCTGAAGTGGAAACCGAGGACATATAATTTTTAAGCAAATAAAGTAGGGAAACGTAGAGTGGTGCGGTGGCAGCACAGAGGCGGAGCTCTCGCCTCGCAATCAGGAGGCTGTGAGTTCGATCCTAGGTAGAGGCAGTTATTTCTCTCTCTCTGGGCACAATGAGAATGTATCTGCCAAACAAAACTCCGCATTGGCGACAGGGAAGGGCATCCGGCCAGTAAAACTCAGCTCCATTCAGTTGCCCTAGACGCCACTCTGCAAGGGATTATGGGGTCTTTTAAAGATGGTGATGAAACTAGGGAAACCTAGTTTGTTATACGAAGTAAATGTTTTAGGGTTATGTTATAATTCTGCCTGCAACAGTGGCTCATCCCACAGATAAATTTCTGTTATATTGCTTAATTGCTTTATAAGTCCTTGTGATAATTCTTTTTCTCACCCAATGCAGAGCAGATATGAATTACTATTATAATTAAAGGCTAATTCAATCCTCGGTTAAAATCTAATTGGAAGGATTAAGAACTTGGGAGGAATTCGTACAAAATCAACGTTTTGCTAAATTGGACTATTACTTCAAGTTCGTTCTGCAGATGAATTCTGCCCCCTACGCCAATAGCAAAGGGAGACAAACCAGGATCCTAAACCTAGATTGTCTTAAGTGTGGAAAACGGGTTTTTCAGTCCTGATGTACTTTGAATGGTCACTAAGTGAGCTGTTGTAAGTTGAAGACTAACTGTATTTCCGGATATTTCACAAACAATTCCAAATAATCAGGAAGGAAGGAAGGAAGGAAGGAAGGAAGGAAGGAAGGAAGGAAGGAAGGAAGGAAGGAAGGAAGGAAGGAAGGAAGGAATCTATCCTCAAGCACTGATAATTGGAGACTTTTTTTTAAAAAAAAATCATCACCTTTATCAATTTTGGGGAAGAAAGGATGGCCTTGTACGGAACGGTGGGAGCTGTCAAAATGACTGAGGCGTTGTGTTCTTGTTCCAAGCGCTGGTTAAAAACTTCCATATGTAAAAGGCCAAGGAACCCCAACCTGTAAATTCAACATTTAGATGTTAAACATTTAACATCTAAACTAAACATTTTTCGATTTCCAAGCCAAATGAAAGAAAACGTGTTCCAAATTTTGCATTTCACTAATAAGGTCCTGATTTTTAGCCGTACGCCAGTTATAAAACAGGGAAAATTACACTTCATTTCAATCATTCCACCGAAAATTATAAGCTATAAAACATCAATAATAATTAAGATTGCTAGTACAATACTACAACATGAAAACACTTACCATATTTTTCGGGGTATAAGACGCACCTTTTTCTCCCCTAAAAGGGGGTGAAAATTTAGGTGCGTCTTTTACACCGAATGTAGCCCCGGCCACCCACTGGCCCCCACCCTTTGGCCTCTGCCTTCCAGCAATTTACCTCCTTGCAAGCAAACAGCAAGAAAAAAACAGCTTCCTTTCAGCTTCAGCACAGCCTAATTAGCATAAGTTGATTGGATCGGCCTCCCGACTCTCAGCTGATTTGCTCTCAGCTGTTTTGCGCAGGGCTCTGCTGCTTGCTGCAAGGAGGTAAATTGCTGGGAGCAGATTTTTTTTTCTTCCTTGTGCTAATCAAGCTATGCTGAAAACGAAACTGAAAGTAAAGCAGGCTGTTTGCCGCAACGAGGCAAAATTGCTGGGAGGCAGAGGCATATTTATTTTTCTTCTTTTCCTCACCAAAAAAGGTAGGTGCGTCTTATACTCTGAAAAATACAGTATACCTCTATAACGGGTGGGCTGCTGGGGGTTCGGGCGAACCTCCAGCTAAGATTCTGTCCAGTCCGCAAGTCCCACTCCTGGCTGGCCCCGCCCACCCCTCCCCTCCCCTCCCCTCCCAGGAGTCTCCACGCATTTTGGATGCAGGTAAGAGCAGGGTGCACGCGGAGGCTAGAGGAGGGCGAAAAACAGGCCTACCGGAAGATCAGGAAGGCCGGAAACATATACAGTATATATACATTTATATACTGTATGTCAGCGACCTAAGTTGCATTTTTTCATTGCTTGAGATTTCATCGTATTTGAGATTACGCCGAAACCTGACACTGTATAGGCCTCCGGAGCCTGGAGAGACCATTTTCGCCCTCCCGGGGGCTCAAGAAAAACCTCCGGAGCCCGGGGAGGCCGAAAATGCCCCCCCTCCCGCCATGGTGCAGGAGGCCGACTAGGCCACACCCACTATGGCCACGCCCACCCAACAACCAGGCAGAGAACCCCTTGCTAAATTTTTTGAAGCCCACCCCTGCTCTATAAACATTCTTAATATTAATGCTAAAGGGGGATTTCTGAAGGCCCCATAAAGATGTAAAAAAGATTTTAAAAACCGCAAAGAGATTTTCTCAGTCAGTAGAGCTATGGCCAGGACCCCTTATATTATCTATTTGCAAATCTTAGTTGCTGGCAGACAAAAAACTAGTGACAGGCAGTCCTTGACTTGTGACCACAATTGAGTCCGAAATTTATGTTGCTAAGTGAAAAATTTGTTCGGTGAATTCTGTCTTGTTTTACAACCTTTCCTGCCACAGTTGTTAGGTGACTCACGGCAATTGTGAAAATGTGTGAAAAAAATTGTGAAAAAGTAAGTGTGAAAAACGGCCGCAAGTCAGTTTTTTTCAGTCCCGTTGTCACTTCAAACGGTCACTAAATGAACTGTTGTAAGTCGAGGACTACCTGTACTTAAAATTTAACTGACTTTAAACTTCATTGAGTTCCTTATCTCAGAGAGGAAAATCCATTAAAACAGTTTTCAGGATGAAATATACGGTAACTTGTGTTACAAGTAGTCCTTGACTTATGACCACAATGGAGCCTGAAATTTCCGTTGCTAAGCAAGGCATTTGTTCAGTGACTTTTGACCCCTTTTACGACTTTCCTTGCCATAGTTGTTAAGCAAATCACTGCCGTTATGTCAGTCACTACGGGTTGCGAAGCGAATCTGGCTTCCCCCCAAAATACTGTTTCTCAGAAGGTCGTAAAAAGAGATCCCATGTCGTCGGGTCGTGCCACCGTCATAAGTACGAGCCGCTTGCCTGAATTTTGATCAGGTGACCACGGAGAGGCTTTTAACGGCCATTAAGTGCGAACGACAGCCCTACGTCATGGTTTTCAGCGCCGTCGTCGCTCTGAACGGTCGCTAAGCGAGTGGATCACTTAGCGACGGATGCCGGGGTTAACTCACCTCCACCCAGCTCCCAAAGCCAGGCTGTTATCGCGTTGAATGGTCACGCTGGAGTCATTGAGGGTCAGTTTCTCCAGAGCTCCTTTCAAGTTAGAATATTCGGACTGGTCCGTCGGAAACACTCCTGGAGAGACAGAAGGTGCCTTTTTAGCCAGAGAAATGTCCTGAAGATCTGGAATGTCCAACCAACTTGGAAGATCTCTGGACATCAAGCCATGGCTGGCTGGGGAATTCTGGGAGCTGAAGGTCCTCCACAGATCTTCATGAGACCAAGGTTGGATCACCTCTGCTTTAGGTGATCCTACATTGTCGTTCCATCCATTTAATACTGGTAGCCCTTCTGGAATGGTGGGCCATGGTCTCCTCCTCCTCCTCCTTCTTCTTCTTAGGGCAGGGGTCTGCAACCTTAAACACTCAAAGAGCCATTTGGACCCGTTTCCCACGGAAAAGAAATCACCGGGAGCCACAAAACTTGGCTGGGCGTGGCCAACTCGACGTCACTCCCTCCCACCCAGTCACATGACCTCCCCCCCACCCTCCAGCCACGCTTACCGAGATTATGTGCCTCCTGGTGTTACCGTAGTGACTGGGAGGGGAGGGCGAGGGGCGGGGCCAGCCAATGGGTTCAGCGGACAGGGGGACGAAAGAGCCACGTGCGGCTCCGGAGCCACAGGTTGCAAACATCCGTCCTAGGGTGATATAGGGACTGGCCCAAAGTCATCCGGCTGGAATTCATGCCTAAGGGCAGGACTTGTTCCCAGGTGCCACCCCCAACACCTGCTGTAAGCAAACCTGCGCGCAGGTACATGTTTTCAAGCACACTTAGGGGGCCACGTCAATGACCTCCTGGTGAATGTGCCGTCAAGGTATTTCTGCTGCATAGAGATTGCAGTTGAATGGGAAATTCCTGGAAGAGGCATTTTGGCCATTTCTCCAGTGGCAGAAGAAATTCAAATTCAAAAGAGCCTGGTGGCGCAGCAGACCAAAGCGCTGTTAAGTAACACCAGCTGCCTGCAATTACTGCAAGTTCGAATCTCACCAGGCTCGAGGTTGACTCAGCCTTCCATCCTTTCTAAGGTAGGTAAATTGAGGACCCGGATTGTGGGGGCAATAAGCTGACTTTGTATAAATATACAAAAGTATGAAAGCTATTGCTTAACGCATTGTAAGCCGCCCTGAGTCTCCGGAGAAGGGCGGCATATAAATCAAATTATTTATTTATCTATTTATTTATTGAATTTTTATACCGCCCTTCTCCTTCCGGACTCAGGGCGGTGAGCAGCCAACTAAAACAACTGTATACAAAAGTTAAAATAATTTTAAAATAATTTATAAAATTTGGCCCATAATTTAAAACAATTCAATTAAAATCCATATCAAACGTTTAAAACCCACATGGAGTCAGGCCAGCCCGGCTAACTGAAAAAAAATAGGTTTGCTATTAAATAAAAAATAATAATAATAATATAATAATAATTATATAATAATAATATTTTTTAAAATGAGTTTACTAGGAAATCTGCCGTCTGTCCTTCCGTCCATCCATCTCTATCTTTTCATCTATTTCTCCCTCTCTCCTTCCCTCCATATCTATCTATCTATAATCTATCTATCTATCTATCTATCTATCTATCTATCTATCTATCTATCTATCTATCATATCTCTCTCTCCCCCTACCTACCTATCATCTCTCTATCTCTTTATTCTATTCTCTCTCTACCTACCTACCTATCATCTCTCTATATCTATCTATCTATCTATCTATCTATCTATCTATCTATCTATCTATCCCTATCTATCCCTAATCTATCTCTATCCATCTATCTCTATCCATATACATCTATTCATCTACGCCTCTCCATCTCTTCTGTCTCTATCCATCCCTTTCTCATATCTCTCTCTCTTTCTCTCCTATCTATCTATCTATCTATCTATCTATCTATCTATCTATCTATCTGCTATCTATCCCTATCCATCTACATCTATGCCTCTCTCCATCCATCCATCCATCCATCCATCCATCCATCTATCTTATTTAAAAACTGCTCATGTCCTGGCAGAGAAAGGGACTCTGGGCAGTGTACAATATTAACATTTTGAAATGTTAATTGAAATTTAAATGCTCCATCTCTTTCTCTCTCTCACACACACGCACACACACAAACAAACACACATGAACAAATACACACAAACATACAGATGTGGTAAAGAGCTGTAAAACACTGGCCACTGGATCTCTCCTGGAAGGAGTAAGTGGGTAACAGAAACCTGGAGGCTAAGTATTCTTCTACTACCTTGGGTGACTTTGGGGCAGTATCTCTTCCTCTCTCTCTCTCTCTCTTCCTCCCTCCCTCCGTCTCCCTCCCTCTCTTCTAAAAATTTGTGCCAAGAAAACTGCAAGAAGTAGTCCAGGCAGCCACTAGGAGTCAGCACTGACTTAAAAACTCCCTCCGCCCCAAATCCTTTGATCGGTATCCCCCCTCACCTGCAAAAACCATGGGTTTTGCGGATTTAAACCCAGGAAATGGTTCCACCGGTTGATTATGCAAGTAGATCGTATCTCCTATTTGGGCATCCATAATCTCCCTCATTCCAGCAATCATATAGCCCACCTGGCCGGCGTATCTAAATGAAAGTTTTACGACATTATATGACGACGTTTCAAGTCCTAGTAGATAAAAGATGATTAGGAATCGGGTTACATCAACTGCAGAATGCTGCAAAGGATCGTTGTGCCAATTTTGGATGCACAAAGTTTGTGGACGTTTTAAAGAAGAGATTGGACAACCGTTTGTCTGAAATGGGGGTTTCCTGAGCAGGGGGTTGGACTAGAAGACCTCCAAGGTCCCTTCCAACTCTGTTTATTCTGATTTGTTATTCCTTTTTTTTTTTTTTGTTATTCCTAATTTGTTATTCCTAATTTATGAAGAAGGTGAAGAGCCTTGGTGGCGCAGTGGACTAAACTGCTGCTGTTAAAGTAGTACTTAGCTGCCAGCTGCCTGCAATTAGTGCAAGTTCAAATCTCACCTGGCTCAAGGTTGACTCAGCCTTCCATCCTTCCGAGGTAGGGAAAATGAGGACTCAGATTGTGGGGGCAATAAGCTGACTTTGTATAAAAAAGAACACCGCTTAGGGGGACCCGAAAGCCCTACTAAGCAGGTATATACAAAAATATGAAGGCTATTGCTTAAATGCATTGTAAGCAGCCCTGAGTCTCCGGAGAAGGGCGGCATATATAAATCGAACTAATAAATAAATAAGACATTCTAGAGTCCCATAATAATCTGATTTTATCTACTGGAGGTAGCATGATAACATTCCATATATATTAAAGAAAAAAAAATACACAATTTCTCAGAAACAAACATCGCAAGCCCTAAGAATAAGAAATCAAAAGATGAGAAGGGAACCCCACAGTATCAAAATGAGAGTAAAAAGAAAATAATTCAGGAATTCTATAGAAAACTCTACAGCAGCGGCCAAAATTGTGGAAAGCTTTTGGGAAAAGTGTATTTTCTAAAACTAGCTAATAACACCACTTTTGTTTTTTGGGAATAGTACCATAAAATTATATATTCATGGAAAGATAATTTAATCAAGAGTGTAATGCAATAACTTTTAGGAAGGATTTGCTATTAGAATAGCAGTTACAGTATTAAAGAAGAAACACGTGGGAAAAAATGAGATATACAAAAATGATCACCATGTGAGTGAATCCTTAGTTGGGTAACCTTCAGCATGAATGACTGCCTTACAATGTCTTCCCATGGAGGGAACCAAGTCTTTGAGTTCTGCAGCTGTTCTCATGTGAAACCGAGATTAAAGGACGGCTTCTATTAACTGGGTTTTATTGCTGAGTCACTTCTGACTAACCAGTTTCTTTAATCGGCGCCATCGATTTTCAATTGGGTGAAGAAAGTCTGGGCTATTCCCAGGCCATTCCAGCAGTGGAATAGGATTATCTTGAAACTCCAAAAAAAAAAAAAAAATAAGTGGTGTTATTAGCCATCAAACGTCAAAAATACACTTTTCCCAAAAGGTTTCCCCAATTTTGGCTGCTATTTTATAAGACCCTCCCTCCCTCCCTCTCTCTCTCCCTCTCTTCCTGTTCTGCCCCAGCTACGGACCCCAAAGAACGCAGCACACACAAAGTCCGTTCAAACCTTAGTTTACTGAATAAACCAGTGTTTTACAACAACGGCTGTTAATTAACTGCATTAACAGCCGCCAAGAATTCAAATAATAATAACTGAAAGCTTACTGTGGTTGGCAGAATGCCCAGAAGCAATTTGCAGGAAGCTGATAAGATAAGCAAGACAAGACACACAAGGTATGTGAATGAAGTTGTTCCCTGCAAATTGCTTCAGTTGGCGTTCCTCCTTAAATAGGCTAAGGGAGTGGCTAATTAGCCCCAAGCCTTACTCTCGAGGAGACCTCCTCCTGAGGAGACACGGCAGCTCTGCGTGCCCGTACATCGAGGAGAGGCTCCTCCTCTTCGTCCTCTTCACTTATGGGAGCTTCTGGAGGTTCTAAAGGCCCTGGCTGAATCTCCGCCTCTGGCACCACATCTTCTCCAGCCTCCTCACTGTCTGACTCGAGTGCCAGCTGCACAGGCTGCTGGCGTGGCACCACACCAGCCTCCTCGCTGTCGGAATCAGCTACTAGCTGCACAGGCCGCTGACGGGCCACAACACTTCCCTCTTTTTTTGGCTTTCCAAAACTTACAGTTTATCGGTCGGCTGTTGGTCGGGTGTCAGAATTCCTATTTCATTCACTTCGTAAATCTTCTTAGTGTAAGCCGTTGTGATCTTGTGGCCTTTGTGGATTTCTCCACCGAACAGTGCGATGTTGGCAATCACCCCGCGGTAAGTGTCGAAGGTGGAATCGAACACCAAGGCTTTCAAGGGCTCATGGAGATTAACCACTGGCCTGTTTCACAAAGACCGACAGACGTAAAAAAAAAAAAAAGCTGTAGAAAATTATCGCTCGGAATCGAGTCTTACCCCCCCGCCCCCAAAGGAAAGATCCGGTTAGAATCAGAAAGATCTGGAGGGATTTGTTAGCCTGCGTTGAGAGAGAAACTTTTTGTCATGGCTGCTGGCACTCCTCATAAAGGAATCATCGATTTAAATACAGAGAGTTTGTCGGGTTTGGGGATCTGGGTCAGAACAAAAGAGGAATTTTGGGCAAAAGTGTCATAAGTCCCTTTTTTCAGTGGCGTCGTAAGCTTGGAACGGTCACGTTGTAAGTCGAGGACGACCTGTTATGTATTCAAAGGTCCGAAGTGACAACTCTGAGGGGAAAAAAAAAATATGACAGAAAAACCAACTTACGGCGGAATCCTTTCAATCACCGCCTGAAGTATTCTTTCAACATTTGTTCCCAGTTTAGCCGAAATCTGAAACAAGATTTTTTTTTTTTTTAAAAAAAGACAATTTGGCCTCATTTCAGGGATGGCTGTGATGCACCCAAACTTGCCCAAGGCACTGCTTCCGTTATATTATTCCTTATACAGGCAGTCCTTGACTTACGACCAAAATGTCTGTCGTTAAGTGAGACATTTGCTAAGCGGGTTACGACCTTCCTTGCAGCAGTTGTTAAGTGATTCATAAGTGAGTTAGTAACCCGGTTGTTAAGTGAATCTGGCTTCCCCCATTGGCTTTGCGTGTTGGAAGATCGCAAAAAGGGACCACTTGACCTTGGGACGGTCATAAATACGAGTCAGTTGTTGCCAAGGGTCTGAATTTTGATCACTTAATCGTAGGGATGCAGCATAGGTCTTCAATTTGGAAAACGATCATAAGCCACATTTCTCAGTGCTGTCGTAACTTTCAACCGTCACTAAGCAAAGTGTGGTTAAGTCGAGGATTACCTGTATCTGAAAAATTCTTGCCCAAGGAATGGCGTACAAGTACTGTTTATCCGACAGTCACAGCCGCTCCCTTCCCAACAGAAGTAAGAGAAAATATAAACATCCAGATAACATAGGTAGCTAGAACTGTAAAAACTAGCGTCTTTCAAATCATTTAGCTTTCCTACGGTCAATTGGAGAGATTAAAAGAGGGGAAAAAAAGAGAGAGAAAAAGAAACTAGGAGTTAAAATTAACTGGAGGAGAGTTGAGAGAGAGAGAGAATGAAAGAAGAAAGGATGAAGGAAGAAGGGAAGGTTGGAAGAAAGAAAGAATAGAATGGAATGGAATGGAATGGAATGGAATGGAATGGAATGGAATGGAATGGAATAGAATAGAATAGAATAGAATAGAATAGAATAGAATAGAATAGAATAGAATAGAATAGAAT
>WNWU01000062.1:3867110-3881954 GCA_012654045.1 Ptyas mucosa | reverse complement strand
TGGGTGAGTTTGGGCCAATCACCAGGGGACGGTGAGTTCTAGTCCCACCTTATCTATAAAAACCGATTGGGTGAGTTTGGGCCAATCACCAGGAGACGGTGAGTTCTAGTCCCACCTTAACCATAAAAATCGATTGGGTGAGTTTGGGCCAATCACCAGGGGACGGTGAGTTCTAGTCCCACCTTATCTATAAAAATCGATTGGGTGACTTTGGGCCAATCACCAGGAGACATTGAATTCTAGTCCCACCTTATCTATAAAAGCCGACTGGGTGATTTTGGACCAATCACTAGGAGACGTTGAGTTCTAGACCTTATCGACTGCAGTGACTTAACAAATGTGGCAAGGAAAGTCGTAAAATGGGACAAAACTCACTTAAGAACGGTCTCGCTTAACCAGAGAAATCTTGAGCTCAATTTGTAGTCGTAAGCCGAGGATTTGCAAAATATCTAAAATTAAGCGATGCTGTGGAGAATGCGGAAATCTTACCTTATTTATAACGGGGATGATTGACAGTTGTGCTTCATATGCAAGGTAAAAGTTGGCGACAGTTTGAGCCTGGATACCCTAAAACCAAACAAAAAACACCACATGAAATTTCGAACAATTTGCAGAAACGCTTTGTGCTGTTTGCAAAAATAGCTGCTTAAGCAGAACAGAAAGCAGAACCAAGAAATCTGTTGATATAACAAGAGAAGCGAACGTACATTTTTCTGCTCGTGCTCCTGAAACAAAAGGATTAACTGTAAAGGCTAGAAACAGAGCAAGTAACGTTTTTATTGCTAATTTGGTTTAGAGCCTGATAAATCTTTACCACTCCCGCAACAAACGCAACATTTGTAATGATTAAATTCCCAGCCCATGAGGCTGTTCCGAAAACCGAAGTTCATCCCAGCTTAAAAATACCTGTTTGAAGTTAATTGGTCCATCTTTTAAGTGCCACCATTTTATCTGCTATTTTATATTTTTCATTTAGGCTCCGACATTGCAGTTCCAAGAAGGCTAATGGGGTTTTTTTTGGTTTTTTTTAAAAGTTTTGTTTACAGTTAAATTAAAAATCAATACTAAACTCAATTGGCAATTAGAAAGCTGAAGGAGGAGAACAATCTCTACAGATTTTCTAAACCTCTATACGACAGGAGCTGTCTCTGACTTATTTGGTTGCGTTTTAACCAGGGGTCAAATACTCCCGGTTCGGACCGGATCGCCCGATCCGGTAGCGATGGCGGCGGGTGGTTCGGAGAACCGGTAGCAAAAATCCCTGCGCCCCTCCTCCACCAAGCCACGCCCACAGAACCGGTAGTAACAAATTTTACATTTCACCACTGGTTTTAACACTACAGTAGTGGCCAAAATTGTGGAAACCTTTTGGGAAAAGTGTATTTTGGAGGTTTGATGGCTAATAACACCACTTTTTTGTTTTTGGGAGTTTCAAGAGAATCCTATTCCACTGCTGGAATGCTCTCGCCTCGCAATCAGGAGGCTGTGAGTTCGATCCTAGGTAGAGGCAGATATTTCTCTCTCTGGGCACAATGAGGATATATCTGCCGAACAAAACTCCGCATTGGCAACAGGGAAGGGCATCCGGCCAGTAAACACTCAGCTCCATTCAACTGCCTAGACTCCACCCCGCAAGGGCTTATGAAGGGCTTAAAAGAAGACGATGATTTGTTTGGTGAGCCAGTTTTTCATAGCCTTTATTTGGAACGGGAAACCTTTTCGTCCCTTCAGAAGCAAAACTCGACTTAAATTTTGAAAGCCTACCTGGTTTGCATCCACAACCAACAGGACTCCTTGGCAAGCCGACAACGATCGTGACACTTCATAATTAAAATCCACGTGGCCCTGAGCAGAAGGGAAGAAACATCTGATGAAGGGCATCAACAGATTGCTGGGAAGTTCTCATGTGGCCCACTGGTTATTTATCAGAAGAGCCTCAAACCAATTTTAATTCGTTACTGAATACCCCTCTTGTCTCCTCACAGGTACCCAGCTCCCCAAACCCTCTGCAGTTGAAGCAACGGTTCCTTTAATTCAGAGCGGCGAAAAGTTTCTCTCTCACCGCAGACTAACAAGTCTGTCCGGCAATTAGATAAATAGTTGTCTGCCACACCTATTCATTTCCACCCTGTCTTTGATCCCCAGAGCTCGGGTGGGTCTTCTCTAGCAGCGGTGGCTCTTCTGTCCCAAGGACCGGCCCATAGATTTCCACTGCTCTCCTCTCCTCTGCCTTTTGTACATCCGTGTGTCAGGCACTGGACCCAGCTGTTCCTCCTCTTCCTCATCAGCCACCTCCAGACCTGGGGGCTGTTGACTCTCCATCTGAGGGCTGATGGACGGCCCAGGCTCCTCCCCTGTCTCTCTCTCTCTGCCACCTCCATTCCCTCTTCCCGCTCCGAGTTTTCAGGTTGCCTTGATGCTGGCCCTGACTCCTACGCCTTTCAAGGGGGAAGCTGGATTTACTTAACCGGTCTTCTGGGTGCGTTACCACCTTTAGAGCGCTCCATGGCTCAGGACCTGGACACCTACGAGACCGTCTTCTGCCACCGGTAGCCTCTCACTGGCCAGTACGCTCCCACAAAGAGGGGCTCCTCAGGGTGCCGTCGGCCAAACAGTCGGCCAAGTGCCCCCAGGGGGAAGCCTTCTCTGTGGGGGCACTTGCCCTTTGGAACGAGCTCCCCCCGGAGATACGGAGGATCCCGGATTTACGCACTTTCCGCCACGCCCTCAAGATTTTTTTTATTCCAACAAGCTGGGGTGGCCTAACTCTTTTTAACTGTTTAATTTTAATTTGATTTTAAAAACAGGGGTGCTTTAATTAGTATGGGCCAAATTTATTCAATACGTTTTAAATTGTTTTTTAAATTTTATATTGTATGTGTTTTATCTCGGCTGTTCGCCGCCCTGAGTCCTTCGGGAGTAGGGCGGTATATAAATCTAAATAAACTGAAACTGTTACTAATTTAACAATGGCTTAAGAAACGTGGCAAGGAAAATCGTAAAACGGGACGGATTCACAATTTTTTTTCACTTAACGACACATCACTTGCGGTCGTACATTGAGGACTCCCTGTAGCTGTGTTCGTAGGGAGCGGGAATTATGTTTGGTGATTAATTAGATGCTTCATTTCACGCCTGCTTGACAATAATGGGGATTCATCTAACCGCAACCACAGGCAGAAGGATTGCTTATGGTTAATACCTCAGGAGGTGATAGCCCAGCGCGAGCCTAACAACCCAAGAACTGGATGGCAGCCACCAACTTTGGCTTTCAGCTTTGCGGTAAGTCTTCCTAGTCATAACCAACAATGCACTTACAGGTGTATCGATGAGATTTAAGAGGTAATTTGTTCCTTCGTGGTTATAAACGAGGGAAGCCGTCTGAGCTTTCACCGTGATGCCCCTTTCGCGTTCCACTTGCAATTTATCCAGCACCTGCTTATTATGGTCTGTTTTGGCAATTGCTCCTAGAGGATCAGAGATAGCCCTTGATTATTATTCATCGTGAAAAGAGACAGAGCTGCGTTCTCTTCCCGGGTGTTCTGAGCCACACTCCCCAAACACGACAAACCCTCTGAAGTTAACTTAAAGATTCCTTGATTAGGAACTCCGGCAGCCCCGGCAAAAAGTTTCCCTCTCACTGCAGGCTAACAAGTCTGTCCGGCAAGGAGATGAATAGTTGTCTGCCACATCTATTCATCTCCGCCCCCTGAGTTTGATCCCCAGAGCTAGGGTGGGGCTCCACTAGCAGTGGTGGCTCTTCCGTCCTAAGGACTGGCCCATAGATTTCCACTGCTCTCCTCTCCTTTGTCTTCTGTGCATATGTGCGTCAGGCACTGGACCCAGCTGTTCCTCCTCTTCCTCATCAGCCACCTCCAGACCTGGGGGATGTTGATCTCCATTTGAGGGCTGACGGACAGCCCAGGCTCCGCCTCTCTCTCTCTCTCTCTGCCAGCTCCATTCCCTTTTTCCCCTTGGAGCTCTCAGGTTGCCTTGATGCTGACCCTGACTCCCACACCTCCTCCTTCTCCTCCTCCGATTTGGCTGTTGGAGCGGCCGGTGGCCAACAGGCCACAACACCAGGGAAGAATCCTTGGTCCACTCAAGTGTCCACCCAATGAAGCTGCGGTGATGCCCATCACCTCTCTTCTGACCACAGTCATCCAAGGGAGCCCCTCTCCCCTCTCCCTCTGAGGTCAGATTTGGGCAGACTCAGGAGTGGCCCAAAAACAATTGGCAAAACTCTCACCCCCCTCACCCATCCAAGACTCCACAAGACTGAAGAGCCTTCCATGAGTAGAGGACACCCAACTTCTTGTTAGCTCTCAATACAGGGATCCAAGTTCCATTTTCCAGGTTGACTTTCAAAACCAAAGAAAATGGATTAAGATACAGGTATTAATTGAGACCAATGACTCTGTCGTTGAATGAGACATCATGCGAATACCATGGATTTCAGAATTCATTTTTCCCTAAGGCCATTAAGCAAATAACCATGGTTGCTAACCAAGAGATCATGTGACCACGAGATTTACGACTCTGCTTCCCCTTGTGGTCATTAAGCAAATCATTAAGGTATCTACTTGCATAGAAGCCAATCTTTTGGGGTGTATTTTGCAAACTATTTGGCTCAGCGGTGAATATATATGGTAAACATTTTTTTTCCTACAATGCCAGTCTGTTGTAGTTTCAGAACAATCACACTGAAAATGCAACACCTCTAATTTTACCAGGTCTAAATAAAACAGAAATTTCAACACTTCCTAGTTTTCTTGATTCTAAATGAATACGCCAGGGATCTCCAAACTTGGCAGCTTTTAAGATTTGTGGACTTCAACTCCCAGAATTCCCTAGCCAGCGATGGAAGACTGTCATGCCGGGAATTCTGGGATATGAAGTCCCTAAGTTGTCAATAAACTAATTTTAAGAGTCACTTTCAGGGAGAAACATGATGTTTTAAATATGGGGATCTTGAAGCATTTGAAACAATTTTCCTCGTGGAATTTTCATAGCAAATAAAAAGAAACTTGGCATGACCACGCATAACCAAACAGGCAAATAGAGAGCAAAAGGTTTGTAAAAAATACCGCACCTGTTATTTCCAGCAGCCGATCTGCTAACGTACTCTTTCCATGATCCACATGGGCTATTATGCTAAAATTTCTAATATTTTCTGCCGGGAACAACGACATATCCACTGTATCCTAAAAAGAGATTAAAAAACACAAATGAGTTAAAAAAGCCGTTTAAAAACTGTTGCATGACGAAAGCACTTTCCCCAAAAACGTTTATATTCTGATTTGGATCAAAATAATTTATATTTCCTGCTCTTTGGAATTAAACTTTTCAACACCTATTACCTAGTCGGGTCATGAAACATTTGCAAGAAAAGAACCCAGCTCAGAGAGCCCCAAGCTCCTTACAAATCTATCTCAGCATACCAGATTCTGTTAAGGAACAAAAAAAGCTAAGCTTTTATATCCAAATAAGGAAGAATTATTTTGATTCAGGACCCAGATTGTGGGGGCAATAAGCTGACTTTGTATAAATATACAAAAAGTATGAAGGCTATAGCTTAATGCATTGTAAGCTGCCCTGAGTCTCCGGAGAAGGGCGGCATATAAATCAAATTAAAAAAAAAAACAGAGTCAATGTACTTCTGGATTCCCACCTGTTTTATGATAAGCTGTAAAAGTTAAGGTTGCTTCAAAAAAGAAAAGCTGAACCGTTGCGCACAAGCAAGTAACACATTTCAATCACCTTGTTTATCCTGGAGCAATATTTCCTTGACGGAACAGCATGATATAGAGAAGGTTTTAATGTCCGAAGAGAAAGATACGAAAGAAAAATAGCATTGTGGGACACCTGACACCTGACGGAGATATAAAATACCCTTTGGAAGAATGAAGGCATCCTTCCAGATTAATTCCAAGATCCAAGCTGAACAAAGGAAATGTTCACAGAAGCCAATATATTATTCAGAATAACGCTTCTACCGATATATTCATTTCTCTAATAACCGCAGGAAGTTTTAGTCCAAATTCCCCCAAAAGACAGAGGTAGGTATTCTTAAAAAAGAACTTTTCCTCTTCATACTGGTGGACAGGCTGGATAAATCCTGCAAAAAAGTCAGCTTTGTTTTTCTTGCACAAGTATACATCAGGTGCTCCAATTTTTCTTTCCCTAAATTTGCAGCATATATATATATATTTTCTGGAAGATAGACACTTCCCAGAGAGCGAGTTGAAAGGCACGGCACGACAGACGCAAGGGTGACTTGCAGTGACGGAGAGATACGGAGGCGTGTCGCGAACGAGGTCGCTGTAAATTAAATTTTAGCCGAAATTTAAATTTCCTCTTCTTTTTAGGCTCTTGGTTTCCGTGGCTTCGGACTTTTCCACTCCTTTTCCTTCTCTTTTATTGCCTTAAAAGAAGAAGGAATAACCATTTCAATTGCAAGCTGACACAGTCCCAATTCCACCGCCACCCCATCCAATATAGGATATTATATATATATATATATAATATAATATTGGAATATATAATAACAACAACAGGAGACCGAGGCACATTCTTACGACGTAGCTGTACAGGAAGTCCTCATCTTACAACCGCAGTGGACCCCCAGCTCTTCTGTTGCTAAGGTCAAACATAGGTTCCAAGTCAGAGTTTTGCCCCCCTTTACAACCTTTCTGGCCGTCGTCGTTAAGCGAATCACCGCCGTCGTTAAGTGAGGAACCCGGTTGTTAAAAAGAATATCTGCTTTCCCTGTGGACTTGGCTTGTCTGAAGGTCGCAAAAGGGGGTGGGGAATATCATGTGACCCTGCCGGGGACACTACGACCGTCGTAAGTGCGAGTCAGTTGCCAAAAGGGACCCTGGGGATGGTGCAATGGTCCCAAGTCCGTTGTTATGGACCTAGCAAACGGGTTAGGGTTAAGGCTTAGGGGGTCCTAAGTCCCCCCCCCTTTTTTTCCCCTCCACCCCTCCCCGTTGCAAACTTCGGACGGTCACTAAGCAAAGCGTGGCGTCGCAAGTCGAGGACTTCCTGCATAGAGCGGTGTTGGCGCTTCGCTGGATCCGGAAAATCATGCAAACCTCTGCAGAGATCACTTCGGCGCCTCCCCACGATCCGGTCGGGTCGAAGCCCTTGCTGCCGCCCGTGCAACCACGCCGGTCCCCTCCACTCCACCTGGGAGGAAATAGAAAAAGGGTCAGAGAGATGCACGCCCTGACTTTGCAAAGGTGGACTTTGCAAACCCTGAAGAGCAAACAACCGGGTTTGCAAGGTTGCAATGCACCGAGCTTGCACAATTGCAACGGGGTGCAATTGCACGCGTGGGAGGAGAAAAAAAAAGGGGGGGGTAATTTTGGCTTCGCAAAGGAATTCCCCCCCCTTTTGCTCTCTCTCTCTCTGCTCCTTGCTTCCTGCCTCCATTGCACACACACCCCTGCAGCTGCTTGCCCTTGAGATGGGTTATGTAGTCGCAGCTGTGGCCTTGCAAAGCATTTTTCTCACCTGGGAAAAAAACTCTTTCAAAGAAACTCATAGGAAGGTTATGGGGGGCAGAGAAGGCTCGGAAGTGCCAATTTAGGAGAAAAAAAGGTATCATCACTCTCTACTTTTTGTAAGTCTATAAAGCAGCTACAGAGCCGGGGAAAGCGTGCCATTGGCTTAGCTGCAAGGGTGGGGAGAAGGAAGCTACTACAGCTCCCGGCAGCCTCAGCGTGGGGGGGGGGGAGGAGGAAGAGGAGAAAACAGCAATGGTTTATGGGAGTCGTAGTTTAATGCAAAGTTATGGTGCTGCAGCTGGCCTAGGGGACTTCAGTGGCTGGGTGTCTGGGATATATAGTCCTTGCTTTCCAATGGTTCGTTTAGTGACTGTTCAGAGTTGCGACGGCACTGAAAAAAGTGACTTGTGACCGGTTTTTTTTACACTTTATATGATCACGGGATCCAAATTCAGACGCTAGGCAACTGACTCACATTTACGACGGTCGCAAGGTCCCGGGGTCACAACGTGATCCCCTTTTGCGACCGTCTGATGAGCAAAGTCCATGGGGGGGAAGCCAGATTCACTCAAACAACCGTGTTACTAGCTTAACAACGGCGGTGACTCACTTAACAACGGTGGCCAGAAAGGTCGCGAAATGGGGCAAAAAAACCCTGCGCTTAGCAAATGTCTCGCTTAGCGACCGGAATTTGGGGCTCAATTGCGGCCGTAAGTTCAAGGACAGCCTGTATTGGAAGGGGTGGGGGAATTGGGACTGCTGTGCCCGTTCCTCTTGAATGCTTGGCAGGAAAAGGGGAAGGATGCTAAGCTAGCGAACAAATAAAATTTTAATAATTGAAGTATTTGAGGAACCGCAAACGTGGAAGCCAACAAACAATATTCTTTTTTGTATTATAAATTTTTATTATAGTTCAAAACAAAACAAAACAAAAACAAATGTATAACAGTTTTTCTATCACGATGTAACATCACCAAAATATCCATGTATATATACACCAATAATCAGAACGTAAAAATAGAAACTATTTACAGATTCTTATATACAAATTTACATTTCCAATACTTATTGATTACCATAATTATACCATCGTCTATAATTATAATCCAACATTATCCTTTTATCTCTCTCCCACCATTTCTGGAGCCAATCGTACCACATGTTCCAACTACTATAAAAACCTGAGTCTCCTTTACCCTTGATCAGTTTTGTAAGTCTGTCGGACTCTGCACATTCCATGATTTTATAAATTATTTTGAGTCCGTTGGTGAGTCCTCATTCTTCCATTCTTGTGCGAATCACTGCAGGGAGGCTGGCGAACAAACAATATTCAATTGCATCCTAAAAGGAATGCAAACGACCAGCTGTCTGCAAGGAATATAAATCCTTCCATTCCTCACCATCCAGTCAGAACTGAAAAAGCTTCTCGGAATGAGAAGCGAAACGTCTTCGAAGAAAAAAACCCAGAAAGTCCAGTTGCCTCCTGATAAAAGCATCTTTCGGACAACCATGATCTGAAGGACTGAGAATCTATAATTGTAGTTATACAATTTGGGATGAACACCAGTGGTGAAATTCAATTTTTTTTTACTACCGGTTCTGTGGGCGTGGCTTGGTGGGTGTGGTGTGGCTTGGTGGGCGTGGCAGGGGAAGGATATTGCAAAATCTCCATTCCCTCTCCACTCCAGGGGGAAGGATATTGCAAAAGCCCCATTCCCTCCCCACTCCAGGGGAAGGATATTGCAAAATCCCCATTCCCTCTCCACTCCAGGGGGAAGGATATTGCAAAAGCCCCATTCCCTCCCCTCTCCAGGGGGAAGGATATTGCAAAAGCCCCATTCCCTCCCCACTCCAGAGGGAAGGATTTTGCAAAATCCCCATTCCGTCTCCACTCCAGGGGGAAGGATATTACAAAATCCCCATTCCGTCTCCACTCCAGAGGGAAGGATATTGCAAAATCTCCATTCCCTCCCCACTCCTGGGGGAAGGTTATTGCAAAATCCCCATTCCCACCCCACTCTGGGACTAGCCAGAGGTGGTATTTGCCGGTTCTCCGAACTACTCAAAATTTCCCCTACCGGTTCTCCAGAACCTGTCAGAACCTACTGGATTTCACCCCTTCGAATAGTGTGGGAGTAGGAATGGATTTCCAGGGGAAAAAAAATTGCAGACCACAAGAACTCAGGTGATCCTGAGGACACAGATAAACATCCAAGTGGCCTCAATCATCATCATTTAATGACCCCTTAATCCCTTAACTGGAGTCTGAATGGAGCTGAGTGTTTACAGGCCGGATGCCCTTCCTGTCGCCAATCCGGAGTTATATTCATCAGATATATTCCCAATGTGCCCAGATAGAGAAATACCTGCCCCTACCTAGAATCGAACTCACAGCCTCCTGATTGTGAGGCTCTACCACTAGGCCACCGCTCCACTCCTCCAAGTGGCCTCAGCGACCCTCTAAAAGAATGCAAATGACCAGCTGTCTGCAAGGAATATAAATCCTTCCATTCTCCACCATCCAGTCAGAACTGAAGAATCGGAGAGATGTTGGAAGTGCCATCAGATTCCAGGATCTTATTACCATATGTGGTGGACATGCGTGGATGCAAGGAGATTTTGGACTAAGATACACACATGGTTGGAAAAAATGACAGAGACATATTGTCTTTAAACCAGAGATATTTTTATTAGGGATCTTACCGGAGACATTTAATAAAGAACTACAATACTTAATTGTGAACATTTTAACAGCGGCTAGAATTGTATTTGCCAAAAATTGGAAAGGAGAGAAGATAATCACCGATGAAGAAATTATTAAGAAAATGCTGGACTGTGCTGAAATGAGTAGATTGACATTCGAAATAAGAGAACAGGAAGATAAACAATATTATTTGATATGGGAGATATTCTATCAACGGTTTGACAATAAAGTATGGAGATGAGACAGTATATATGAAATGAAATCACGATGAAATGTTTAAATACCTATCTTCTGTTCGAGTAAAGAATAATCGTTGTATGATGAGATTTGGAAAATTGTAAGCACAAAATGATTTTAACCAATTGAGATGCTGTCTGTAATTCTTTGTAAGGATGATATTTTTATGTTGCTTTTTTATTTTTAACTAAAACAAAACTTTTTTCAAAAAAAAAAAAGAACCGAAGAAGCTTTTCGCAAGGAGAAGCGAAACGTCTTCAAAGAAAAACCAGGAAAGCCCGGTGGCCTTCAGAAAAAGCACCTTTTTCTGACAGCTGTGACCGGGATGATTAGACAATCTCTACACACTTTTAAACAATATTCAGAATAAACCTTTTTCCTTCCTGGAAATCTGTGACCGATGAAGATGGATGCTAAAGATGAAACGTTCCTTTCTCCCTCTTTGGCGGGTGAGTGTGTGAAGATGATGATTAAATTCTGCGGTTTCTTCAAGACGTTCGAAGGTGGCCCATCAATCTTGCCCATCAATCGGGCAAGACCATCGTTGTGTCAAGGCTGCGCAGCTGGCTTCGTAGCCAAGGTTATGAATCTTCCCAGCGGATGTGGAAAACTTGCCACGTTCAACGCGCCGGCTCAATTTGAATTCTGCGGTTAGCGAGAGTTTCTGGGGAGGTAATTGAAATAATGGTTTATTCATGACTGTAATCCGTTATTGGCATGGCGTGGCTGAAGAAAAGTGATACGGCTGCGATATGCGGGATGAAGGAGAAAGCATGCAGCAAAATGCCGTGATTTTCGACTTACGACAATTCGATTAGTGTCCATTCGAAGTTAAAACGGCACCGAAAAATGCGACTTACGACCGTTTTTCATACTCATGACCTCGGTCCCAGGATCAGAATTCAGACGCTTGGCAACTGACTCATATTTATCATCTTCATTTAACGACCCCATAATCCCTTGCGGGGTGGAGTCTGGGCAACTGAATGGAGCTACCAGTCTGTTTACTGGCCGGATGCCTTTCCTGTCTCCAATGCAGAGTTTTATTCAGCAGATCAGAGGTTGGTTTCAGAAGGTTCTGACCGGTTCTGGAGAACCGGTAGCGGAAATTTTGAGTAGTTCGGAGAACCGGTAGTAAAAATTCTGACTGGCCCCGCCCTCACCTATTCTCTGCCTCCCGAGTCCCAGCTGATCGGGAGGAAATGGGGATTTTGCAGTAACCTTCCTTTGGGTATGATGGTTGCGGTGTCCTGCGGTCTTATGATCCCTTTTTGTGACCTTCCGTCAACGGGGAAGCCAGATTCACTTAACAATCGTGGGACTAACTTATCAACTGCAGGGATTCACTTAACAACCGTGGCAGGGAAAGTCACAAGATGGGGCAAAACTCCCTTAACAAATGTCCCACTGAACAGCAAACATATTGGGCTCAATTGCGGTCGTATATTGAGGACTACTTGTATGATAGCAAGTAGTAGCGGATAGATTTCGGGAATGTACCCTGCGCCTGGTTTTTTTTTTTTAACATCTACAATTAGCGTTATTAGTTTTCAGCACTGCGGAATAGCCGGAGATGTTAACAAAACAATCTTTGTTTATCATTTTAACAATTTTTCTGAAAGGTCAATTGAATATAGAACCATTCAGCCTGCCTGCGTTTAAAATTATTGCTAATGAAGCCCATTATGTCTTTCAGTAATTCAGAAACTCACGTAATTACATATAAACATTCTCCGGTCTGAACAAAATAATATGGAAGAATTGCCAAAGGGGTACACACAATTCTCCATTTTTTTTGCATTGCGGTAGAGGGATGTGGTGGCTCAGCGGCTAAGACGCTGAACTTGTCGATGGAAAGGACGGCAGTTCAGCGGTTCGAATCCCTAGTGCTGCGTAACGAGGTGAGCTCCTGTTGCTTGTCCCAGCTTCTGCCAACCTAGCAGTTCGAAAGCACGTAAAAAAAATGCAGGTAGAAAAATAGGGACCACCTTTGGTGGAAAGGGAACAGCGTTCCGTGCGCCTTTGGTGTTGAGTCATGCCGGCCACATGATCACGGAGACGTCTTCTTTGAAACGGAGATGAGCACCGCCCTCTAGAGTCAGGAACGTCTAGCACATATGTGCGAGGGGAACGTTTACCTTTACCTAGAATATCCCAGGACATTGAGTTTTATGCAACCCCTAAATTTAATTTTTGCTGCCTTGGTTTTTCTTCTGGCCACAAGTGGCCAAAATACTGTTTAGACCTCCCCTATCTGCAAAAATCTGGATAACACTATCGGCACTCCTCAACGTACGACCACAATTGAGCCGCAAATTTATGTTGCTAAGTTGTGAGTTTTGCCCCATTTTTAACAACCTTTCTTGGTGCAGTTGTTAAGTGAGTCACAAGTTAGTAACACGGTTAGTAAACCCCTTGACTTTGTCACAAAAGGGGATCACAAGACCGTCATAAATACGAGTCACTTGACAAAGATCTGAATTTTCATCACGGCGAAGGGCTGCGACAGTCTTATGTGTGAAAAACGATCCTAAGTCACTTTTTTCGCTGCTGTTGTAACGTGGTCGCTAAATGAACCGTTGTAAGTCGAGTGCCTGGGATTGCAGCAAAGAAATAGCAGAAATCTTCAGCTAAGTGGATGAAGCAGCAGCGATGAACATATCCTGACTTATGGTTATTTGACCCGAAGATAAATTCACTTTTTCTGCTTCACCTTTTAGAAAATTTGCAGCGCAAGGTGAAACTCATACGGCGAAGGAAATCAAGGATGTCCTTCCTGCAATGCTGGCATTTAAATACGCCCTTGAATACATTTAAGAAATTATATTTAAATCCATGCCACAGTTCTGCCAAAATGCATCGATTGCTTAGAAGGTTCACCAGGCAGATGCTTAATCTATGTATATAAAAGCGAAAACCACTCACGCATTAATCACGAAATCTCCAGAACCGTAAAGCCTACAAACTTGAAATTTGCCATGTATTGGCTTCTAGGTGCTCACTAAGAAAGGATTTTTCGAAATGCCAACACAGCATTAGTATTTCCCATTTTATGATGCTAAGGAGTTCTACTCCACCTCCCCAACTCAAAAGAAATCTGTTCCAAATGCAAAACACAAGCAGAGGAGAGGAGTTTCACTTTCAGTTTTACTTTCACAGCAGGAAGCAGCTTTACTACAGAACAATTGAGCTAAGCCATGCCCAGCCTCCTTCCTGTCTTCTTGCTCACACAGCAAATACTGTTTGAGTTTCCAAACACTCCTCAACTCTCTCACCCACTGACAGGATGCTAGCCAGATGAATACTGATGGATGTTGCAGACTGGAACATTCTCCTCCACCTCTGTTCCAACTGCCAGTTGCATTATATTAACACTCTGATGCTATGGAGTTACACATTCTACATTAAGTTTCAGGCTGCAAATGTCAATTTATCAAGCCCGAGCACATAGTTTCGTAGCAAAGCACAAGTGTCCAGCTAGTGCTCTATATAGTATTGGAAAGATAAAGTTATTGCTTTTAGGAATCAAAGCGAAGTTTAATAAAATAAAATAAAATGGCAATATAATTTTTTTACATTGCAAAAGTAAGGATAAACCATTTCCCCTCCTCTTGAAAAGCTCGGTCGGGAGAGCTCTGGAAAAAAAAATCTCTGCCCAGGTGGTCCTTGACTTATGACAGTTAATTTAGCGACTGTTACAAAGTTACAACGGCACTGAAAAAAAGGAACTTCTGGCCGTTTTCCACAATTATGACCGTTGCGGCATCCCTGTGGGTCATGTAATCAAAATTCAGACGCTTGGCAACTGATTCATATTTATGACGGCTGCTGTGTCTCGGGGGGGGGGGGTGTCACACGATCCCCTTTTGCGAACTTCTGACGAGCAACATCGACAGGGAAGCCAGATTCACTTAACGACGGTGTCACTCACTTCACAACTGCAGGGGTTCACTGAACAATGGGGGCCGAGAAAGAGCGTAAAATGCGGCAAAGTTCACTTAACAAATGTCTCACTTAGCGACAGAAATTTTGAGCTCACTTGCGGCCACAAGCTGAGGACTACCTGTATAACTAGACCAACAAATGAAATGAGCTGAGTTATAGATAGCTTAAATGGACATGCAAATAATAAACCCAACAAATGACTTGGATATATGGATTTTTTGTTTCCTAGTATGATTTGACTGCTTATTAGTAGCCTATGACTATCACTAAGGGTTGTATCTTATGATTCTTGACAAATATATATATATATATATATATATATATATATATATATATATATATGTACACTGAGAGCATATGCGCCAAAGACAAATTCCTTGTGTGTCCAATCACACTTGGGCAATAAGGAATTCTCTTCTCTTCTCTTCTCTTCTCTTCTCTTCTCTT
>WNWU01000062.1:3845162-3864017 GCA_012654045.1 Ptyas mucosa | reverse complement strand
AGGAAGGAAGGAAGGAAGGAAGGAAGGAAGGAAGGAAGGAAGGAAGGAGGGGAGGGAAGGAGGGAAGGAAGGAGGGAGGGAGATGGGGAAAGGAAGGAGATAGGAAGGAAAGGAGAGGGGAGAATGAAGGAAGGAAGGAAAGAAGAAAGAAAGATGGGAATAGGAGGGAAGGGAGGAAGGGGAATGGGGGAAGGAAAGAAGTAAGGAAGAAGAGAATAGGAAGGAAGGAAGGAAGGAAGGGAGGAAGGGAGGGAGGGAGGGAGGGAGGGAGGGAGGGAAGAATCACTTTCCCATGAGGGTCTCTTCATTCCAACAGCTCCTGTTTTGAATGCTTTCTTTGTCCTAGATTCCAGCCAGGCCCTTGGCCGCAATCCGATTCTTCTCAACCGCTTGAAGGCCAGATCTTTCAGCCCACAGATGCTTTTCCCTTTCCATCCAACCAGACTTATTCCGATAGTTTCGATGAAGAGCCACCGTTGCTTGAAGGTATGAAACCGAACAATTATGCCATTTGTACATTCTGGCTGATGAATACTTCTCACAGATTCGAGACTAAGCAATAATTTACTTATCTTCCTCTTGTCCTCAACATATTCCTCCCACTGCTGTTGTGACCAAGGCCCAAGTAGTTATTACCAGACACAAATCAGTCCTAAACAAACATATTTTATTAGAACAGCTGAGAATTACTTCATTCTCAGCTTAGTCCAAATTAAGTCCAAAACAAATCCTTCATAAACAGTCCTTCGGCCTTATCACCAACCTTTGTCTTCTTTGTGGCAGCCCCTCAAATACTGGAATACTGCTATCAGGTCACCCTTAGTCCTTCTTTTCTCTAGACTGGCCATGCCATACCCAAATCCTGAGAATAAAATTCAATTATGTAGAACGCACAAATTCTGACTTGCCAGCCTGAGAAGCCCACAGTCCAGGGGTGGATTCTAAATTTTTTTTACTACCGGTTCTGTGGGCGTGGCTTATTTTGTGGGTGTGGCTTGGTGGTGGTGGTGGTAATGTGACTGGGTGGGCGTGGCCAACTTTTTTTTTAACTTTTAAAAGCATTGTTTTCTACAACCTTAAGAGGTTGCAGAAAACAATGCTTTGAAAAGCCTCTGCTGATCAGGCAACTCAGCTGAGGGTCGAGGAGCACCCGGAGGCTCCAACTGGTTCAGAATGCGGCCGCGCGGGTGATTAAGAGAGTGGCGTGGTGCTCCCATGTAACACCCCTCCTGCGCGAGCTGCATTGGCTCCCGTTGGTCTTCCAGGTCCGCTTCAAGGTATTGGTTCTCACCTTCAAAGCGTTCCATGGTTTAGGGCCAGGGTATTTACGAGACCGCCTGCTGTTACCGATAACCTCCCACCGGCCAATACTCTCTCACAGAGAGGGCCTCCTCAGGGTGCCGTCAGTCAAGCAATGTCGGCTGGCGGTCCCCAGGGGGAGAGCCTTCTCAGTGAGGGCACCCGCCCTGTGGAATGAGCTACCTCCTGGAATACGGCTGATCCCGGACTTCCGGACCTTCCGTAAGGCCCTGAAGGCATATCTATTCCATCAAGCTGGCCTAGCCTAAATAGTTTTTTAATGGGATTTTTAACTTTATAAGATTTGGGGTTTTAAATTGGGAGGCCGATTGATTTAATTTATTTTTAATTATCTTAACTTCTGTATTGTATGTATTTTTAACGCTGGCTGTTCACCGCCCTGAGTCCCTTCTGGGAGAAGAGCGGTATACAAATTAAAATAACAACAACAACAACAACAATAATAATAAAAAAGCATTTTTTAAATCACCTTTTCGGCTGAAGAGCCACGGGATCATCAGAGGCTTTTTTTTTTTTAACTTTTAAAAGCATTTTTTTCAGCCGAAGAGGTTGCAGATAACAATGCTTTGAAAAGCCTCTGCCGATCAGGCAACTCAGCTGGGATCGTCAGAGGCTTTTCAAAGCATTTTTTAACCACCTCTTCGGTCGAAGAGCCGCAGGATCATCAGAGGCTTTTTTTTTTACTTTTAAAAGCATTTTTTCGGCCGAAGAGGTTGTAGAAAAAATGCTTTTAAAAGTAAAAAAAAAAAAGTCTCTGATGAAGTGAGCAGGGTAAGTGAGTGGTGACCGGGCTGGGGACCTGTTCGGGGGCGTGGCCAGCCAATGTTATTACCGGTTCTCGGAACTACTAAATTTTTTTTACTACCGGTTCTTGCGAACCGGTGCAAACCGGGAGCAACCCACCACTGCCTCAAGCTCACCGAAAGATCTTCCACACCCTTCCACCTTTCTTTTTGAGACAAGTCACAATGAAGTTATAACTCGCTTGATCTTAACAGGGTTCAACTTTCAAGGTAAAAGGCGTTTCAAATGATGTTCAGTCCGAAGGTGCCGAATCAAAATAAATAAATAAATAAAACACACCGGAAGGGTTGGGGGGGGGGGAAATATCCATTTTAATTTGTTGTCTTGCGTTTGTAACCACGGACGCGTGTTTACATTTGAAATGACATCTGCATGGGAAATAAAGACATGAAATCATATTTATGGCACATGCATCATGCAGTTTATTGCCTCTAGATGACAGCATTTCAATAAATTTTGCATTCGGATTCCATCACGTTGCCTTTCCTTCTGTATTTATACGGCATAATCAGGCATCATGCTAAGATGCTCATAATGAACAAAACGCTTCTTATCATTTTGTTTACATATTTCATAATAAATTTTCATAGGCTCTTTTTTAAAGGGTCAGTTATTCCAAAACTCGAAAATGTTCCTGGGAACCTCAACCAGGAATGGGTATTAAATTTTTTTACTACTGGTTCTGTGGGCGTGGCTTTTTTTAAAAAAAAATTGATTTATATGCCGCCCTTCTCCAGAGACTCAGGGCGGCTTACAATGCGTTAAGCAATAGCCTTCATACTTTTGTATATTTTATACAAAGTCAGCTTATTGCCCCCACAACCGGGTCCTCATTTTACCTACCTTAGAAAGGATGGAAGGCTGAGTCGACCTTGAGCCTGGTGAGAATTGAACTCGCAGTAATTGCAGGCAGCTGGATGTTAAATGCTGTCTTAGTAGGCGGCATTTGTGGGCATGGTTTGATGGTCAGCTCTGTAAGCAGTTAAAAGCCTGGTAGACCAGTACCTCTGCTAAATCCTAAAGAATTGCCACATGACCATCAACGGGTTGAACCGGTAGTAAAAATTTTTAGAACCCACCCCTGGTTCACTGAACGGATGTGGCGAGAAAAGTCGTAAAATGAGGCCAAACAAGCTGAATGAATTTCTCACGTAGCAACATAAAGGCGAACCGGTAGCAGAGATTGTGGGTGGGCCTGCCTACCCGCCCTGGCGCTATGCTGTCCTATTTAGCCATGTTTTGGTGGCCAGACGCACGCACGGAAAGAAAGGCGTATGCACACATGTGAAGCGAATGTGAGTGTGTGAGGCGAACCGATGGTAAAATCTTTGAAACCCAACCCTGGTTGGACTCAGTTGTGTTCGTAAGTGGAGGAATACCTTGTTGTGGTCTGCCAGTAGCCTGCGGAGCTGGCAGCCGAGTCAGACAGTGATGAGGCTGAGGAAGAACAGGGGCCAGTCCTGGAGGCTGGGGAAGGCCCAGATGAGGGCTCTGCGTCAGAGGCAGAGATGGGGCCAGGGCCATCGGGGAGTGATATGCGGACTCCGGAGCCTCCAGAGGCTGACAGCAGACAGGCAGAGGAACAGGAGGAGCCTGTTCCTAGTGCACGCATGAGAAGAGCTGCCAGAGGGCAAGAGCAGCTAAAGCAAAAAGGACGACTCAGGAGTAAGGCCAGGAGATGATTGGCCCCTACCATAAGGCTTAAAAGACCAGCAACGGCTCTTGGGCTCTTTGTCGGAAAACAACGTTGATAGATTTGTTTCTTGTCTTGCTGCATTTATTTCTTGTCGGCATCTTCTGCTTCTGAACTTTTGCCAAGAAAAGCCTTTGGCAGGTTGCCTAATTAGACCAAGGTTGGTGATAAGGCTGAAGAATTGTGCTATGAAGAATTTGTTTTGAATTTCTTCGGACTACGCTGAGAATGAGTTAATTCTCAGCTCTTCTAATAAAGTCTGTTTGTTTTCGAACTGAATGCGTCTAATAATATCTCCTTGGGCCTGGATCACAACATATCTGTACTTAAGAGTGCAATCATACGCTGATTGACTTTAGAGTAACTTTCCTTAAATGATGTTATCGAGAAGTAAAAAAGATATAGAAACTGTACTACTTGGTTTGTAAGTTTATAAGACCTCCGCCATTTTTATTTCTACAAATCCCTTAGAAGAGAAAATAGGATTAATACCTTTTAGTCCTTTAAGCCGAAACCTAAAAACAACCTCCTTGAAGAAAATTAATAGCATATGTGGTCAGGTTCAGCAAAAGGAATATTAATTGGATTTACCAAGCGTGCTGAACTATGTAATTCTTTTTAAATCGTTGTAGTGATCCCTAGAAAGTATTCTTGGTTAACTTAATATTAATTTATCTTGGGTATAAAGATAAATTGTTAATGGGAAGTCTGGGATTGATTTATATTTTAACAGGCCTTTTGTCCTTCTATTTCTTCATTCTGTTGAAGAGATTTATAAGCGATGAATAAGCCATCAAGAATCTCACTGCATATTCAGTTGCTTGGTGAGAAGTACAGATATTCATAATTTTTCAAGTTCCACACACTGGATATTTGCTTTAGCTTCTGTTATAGTTTCATCTTTCCTTTGGGCTCTCCTTGAAATTTACTGTCGATCACCCAATCATCATCATCATCTTCTCCTTTCTGCTGTGCTTTCATAGCTAAGGCGGGACTAGAACTCACGGTCTCCTGGTGATTGGCCCCAAATCACTCTGCTGGCTTTTCATAGCTAAGGCGGGACTAGAACTCACGGTTTCCTGGTGATTGGCCCAAAATCACTTTGCTGGCTTTTCATAGCTAAGGCGGGACTAGAACTCACGGTCCCCTGGTGATTCGCCCAAAGCTACTCATTGGCTTTCACAGCTAAAATGGGACTTGAACTCACGGTCTCTCGCTTTCTAGCCCGGTGCTTTAACCACTAGACCAAACTCTTTGCTGATATCCCATGGTTGTCCAGTTTGCTGATACGACATGATTGTTCAGTTATAGTAATCCTATAGTTTATTGTTTTTGCACAGTATTCCCTGTCCTTATTTGACATGGATTTCACGTCGATAATTTAGAATCCCACCTCTCTTAGTTGTATTGGAAGTAAAATCCAGGTCCAGGACCAAGCTGGGAATAAAATGGAGGTTGCTTAAGAAAGAAAGTTTATTGAGGAGCAACTCCATTTCGTCCCCAGAATCACATAATTTAGAATCCCACTCTTCTTAGTTCTGTCGGGAGAAAAGAAACGGACAGCATGTGATACTGGGGCAGCTGACAAAACTGTTGTGGCCCGTACGCGGCCTGTGCAGCTAGTAGCTGATTCTGACAGCGAGGAGGCTGGTGTGGTGCTGCACCAGCAGCCTGTACAGCTGGCAGTCGAGTCAGACAATGAGGAGGCTGGAGAGGATGTGGTCCCAGAGGCGGGGATTCTGCCAGGGTCTTTAGAACCTCCAGAAGCTCCCATAAGTGAAGAGGACGAAGAGGAGGAGCCTCTTCTCGATGCATGGGCGCGCAGAGCTGCCAAAAGGCAGGAGGGGCTCCTCAAGAGGAGGTCTCCTTGAGAGTAAGGCTTGGGGCTAATTGGCCACTCCCTTAGCCTATTTAAGGAGGAACGCTGACTGAAGCAATTTGCAGGGAACAACTTCGTTCACATACCTTCGTGTCTTGTCTTGCTTATCTTATCAGTTTCCTGCAAATTGTTTCTGGGCATTCTGCCAATCATAGTAAGCATTCAGTTATTATTCTTTGAATTCTTGGCGGCTGTTAATGCAGTTAATTAACAGCCGTTGTTGTAAAATACTGGTTTATTTAGTAAACTAAGGTTTGAATGGACTTTGTGTGTGCTGCGTTATTTGGGTCCGTAGCTGGGGCAGAACAAAAACGGAGTTGAGAGTGGGTAGGGTTATTTTTTTAATACCTTCTTGATTCCTAAGGGGTCATGTAGGGGTCATGGCTGGCTCTATAGGCAAAAGGGGAAATGAAAATCCTAGGTGTTTGTCTGAGCTAATTTTGTCAACCTTTGGCTTGCCTAATCGTGTTGCTTATCTGGAATTTCCATCTGACCCATTCTTTCTGAATGGATGACCAAATCTCTAAAAGTTTCTGCTTGGGGCAGGGAGACTGGGGCTGCTTCCCTTAAGATTTTTTTCCCCATTTCTCCTTTAGGGGAAATATTCTATCCTACCTTTTTAATATTCCCCAAAATATTTCATTCCCTAGGAGGGTGGGCGTGTGCTGACTTTCTACAGCGGGAGACCAAATTAAGATGTTCAATTATCTTATGAGTCATTAGAACATCACGGCCAACTGATTCTTTTCTTTCGTTTCTCGACGTCCTTGATGAAACTCAACTAATGAAGCTTTTTCTGTTTTCTGTTGCAGAGCTGGGAATCAACTTCCATCACATTTGGCAAAAAACATTAACCGTGCTGAACCCCATGAAACCGGCTGAAGCCAGCATTATGAACGAGACAGACCTGGCTGGGCCTTTGGTTTTCTGCTTGGCCCTGGGGTCAACGTGGCTGTTGGTAGGCTAAACTCCTCCGCTCTAGGCGAACCTATCTGTCCAATATTATAGCCGTCCTGAGATACTTTTTTAAAAAAAATGTGTAGATTTTTAATAAGTCTTCTCTGGGGATTCCTTCCACTTTAGAATGCCTTGGTAAGGCCACACTTGGAATATTGCATTCAGTTTTGGACGCCAGAGCCTCCCTAGGAGCCTGGGGAGGGCGAAAACGGACTTTCCCACCTCACTCCGGAGGCCCTCCGGAGGCCTAAAACAGCATGTTTCCCTACTTCTGGTGGTCCTAAAAGACCTGAAAATCAGCTGGCTGGCACGCATAGCTTGTGTGCCCATCGATATGGCCCTCTGTGCCACCTGTGGCATGCGTGCCACGGGTTTATCATCACGGCTCTAGAAAGAGTGCAGAGAAGAGCAAGCAAGATGATTAGGGGACTGGAGGATAAAACTATATGTTTGCAGGAACTGGGTATGTCTACTTTGATGAAAAGAAGGACTAGGGGTGACATGATAGCAGTCTTCCAATATCTCACAGGGGCTGCCCCAAAGAAAAGGGAGTCAAGCTATTCTCCAAAGCACCTGAAGGCAAGACAAGGAATAATGGATGGAAACTGATCAAGGAGAGAAGCAACCTAGAACTAAGGAGTAAATTCCTAACAGTGAGGAAACAATTCACCAGGGGAACAGCTTGCCACCAGAAGTTGTGGGTGATCCATCACTGGAGGTTTTTAAGAAGAAATTGGTCAACCATTGGTTGGAAATGGGGTAGGGGTTGGACTAGAAGACCTCCAAGATCCCTTCAAACTCTATTATTCCTTCCTTGCCCTCTGCTTTGGTAATTGAAAGCATTACTCTTGGAACTTACTGGAAATGTGGTACTCTGACATTATTAATTTTCAAAAGGGAAGGGGTTGATTTAAATGAAAATAGGTGCACTGTGGATTAGGAAACCGAGTAGAATTATTGTTTTTATCCAGAGATCGTGCATAAAATCTGAAAGCTTAAAGGGGGATGCAATTGTTAGATTTCTTCGGTCTCTTTCCGATGCTGGCTATCTCTTTGAGGCACTAATACGAAGATAGCAAGGATGAATGCATTAAGATGGGATTAAAGCATCCATGAGCTCTCGTATTGTCTCAAACAGATGAAAAGATCAGACAGTTTGGCTCCTGGGTGTCTTAATATACTGGGGTGGGAGGTGGGGGTGGGGCAGAAGGAATCCAACACTTTGAAGAAAAGCTACAAGCTTTTGGCTTTATGGGTCAGTATCTGGCAATCTTTAACACCTAACAGGGGCTGGACTAGAAGATCTCCAAGTTCCTTTTCAACTCTGTTGTTCTGTTCTGTTCTGTTCTGTTCTACACTCTACTCTACACTCTACTCTACACTCTACTCTACACTCTACTCTACACTCTATTCTCTACACTCTATTCTATTCTATTCTACTCTACTCTACACTCTACACTCTACACTCTACACCCTACACTCTATACCCTACACTCTACACTCTACACTCTACACTCTATTCTACACTCTATTCTACTCTACTGTTCTCTTCTCTACACTCTACTCAACTCTCAACTCTCTACTCTCTACTCTCTCTCTACTCTCTACTCTACACTCTACACTCTACACTCTACACTCTACTCTACACTCTACTCTACACTCTACCCTACCTTACCCTGTTCTGTTCTGTTCTGTTCTATTCTACACTCTACTCTACATCACCACCTCCGAAAATAAGACCTGGTGCTTTTTGGTGACAAAATAAATATAAGACAGGATCTTATTTTCGGGGAACCAGGGTAAAAACTATCGAAAACCTTACTGACTGCAGAGGAAGCAGATACTCATTTCAGACACTAATGATGTTATACACACCGGACACACATACACGTGGTCCTCGACTTACAACAGTTCATTTAGTGACCGTTCACAGTACAAAGGCATTGAAAAAAACCCGACTGATGACCATTTTTTGCGCTTATGACCGTTGCAGCATCCTCAGGGCCACGTGATCAAAATTAGGATGCCTGGCTACCGACTCATATTTATGACAGTTGCAGTGTCCCCGGGGGTGTGTGTGTGTCACGTGATCCCCTTTTTGCGACCTTCAACGGGGAAGCCAGATTCACTTAACAGCTGTTTATCAGCTGCAGTGATTCACTGAACAACGGCAGAAAGAAAGGGCCTAAGACAGGGCGAAGCTCCCTTTGCAAATGTCTCACTTAACCACTGAAATTTGGGGGCTCGGTTGTCGACGTAAGTTGAGGACTCCCCGTATTGAAAAAATAGGACAGCCTCTCTTCTCTAACCCAACTGCCTCGCTCTTTTCTTTGCTCGTTTCTGCAGGCAGGAAAAGTCCATTTTGGCTACGTATACGGCACCAGTGTGATCGGCTGCCTAGCGATCCACGCTTTGTTGAATCTGATGAGCGTTGTGGGGGTTTCCCACGGGTGCGTCGCAAGTGTGCTAGGCTACAGTCTGTTACCCATGGTGATCTTGTCCACCTGTGCCATATTTTTCTCCTTACAGTAAGTATCCTCTGAAATGTTATGAATGGAAAGAAGTGACGTTCACGCACGTTTCGACAAAGGAAAATATTTGTAGCTGGGGGCTGAAATGAGGGGGTCCTTGGTGCTCTCTGATCTTGGTGATTTTCTTACAGATGTTTCGTGACCCATTTAGATAACATCGTCAGTGCTAGAAGGGAGTGGGGTTTTCAGGAAGGAAGGGGAGGGGGAGGAGGAGGAAGGACTGTGGGATCCTTGGTGCTCTCTGAGCTTGGTGGTTTTCTTCCAGACGTTTCATGACCCAACTAGGTAACAGCATCAGTGCTAGAAGAGGGTGGGATTTGCAGAAAGGAGGGTGAGGAGGACTGTGGAGTCCTTGGTGCTCTCTGAGCTTGGGTAGTTTTCTTGTAACTCTGAACAGTCACTCAATGAACTGTTTTGAGTTGAGAACTACCTGTACTTTCATGAGCTGTAGCTCATTTCTTTACATCCACAGAGTCGGTCAACGGAAGTAGAAGCTAGGTTGTTCAGTGTCCATTGGTTGAGTAGATTTTTGTATAGGCTTGAGGGACAAACCATAACTGGAAGTTAACATGGGGTCCTCATTCTTTGCCCCTGACATCACTTGTGTTGAATATGCAAGTAGGAGTGAGTCTTACATCAGCCTTCACTCATTGGTTCATTTTCCCCCGACGAGAAAATGAACAAGCGTCACTGGCTGACATGCTGGACAGCTCCCGGTAAAAGGAGCCACAGCCTCGGGAAGCCCTGAATTTGTAGTTATTTTTGTTGTTCCTATTGCCTGAAATAAATAGTTGTTTTACTTCACTATGATCGTCCTGCCTCTCTGTTCGTGTCCGGACTTAACAACCTGAACTTTTCTTCTTCTTCTTATTTCAGAGGGGTTCTTGGGACTCTGGTGGCCCTGATCATTATTGGATGGTGCAGCCTCTCAGCCTCCAAAATCTTTGCTTCCACATTGGCTATGGAAGGGCAGCAGGTTTTGGTGGCTTATCCTTGTGGTTTACTCTATGGACTTTTGGCCCTCATCACCATTTTCTGAGCTTTGCTAGCATCGCCGGAGGTTGTCTCCTTCCTCTACCGCAGTGGTGGGGAACTACGTCGCTTCGATGACTTGTGGATTTCAACTCCCAGAATTCCTGAGCCAGCGTCGGTGCCATCACCGCCTTGCCATCCATGGGTGGTAATCACTTACTTTCCCTACCAGTTCGCAAATGTGAGCGCCTATGCCTGCGGCCAGCCAGGGATGAAATGTTCCCGGTTCGGACCGGTTCGGGTGATCCGGTAGCAATTATGGCAGGTGGTTCGGAGAACTGGTAGCGGTGGTGGCGCGGGGCTCTACCCACCTGCCCAGGTGTCGTTACTTTCTGCTTTTAAAAGGTTAAAAAAAGTTTCTGACGATCGTGTGCCACAGCTGTGATCGTCAGAGTCTTTTTGAAAACCTTTTAAATGCATTTTTTTTACTACGGGCTCAGGCGAGCCAGTCATTAAAAAATGCTTTAAAATAGGGGGGGGAAGGCTCTGATGATTGTGCGCCACAGCTGATCACACCCCTCCCCGCACTGTTCTACTTACCTTCCCAAGCCTCCTTTTGATGTGTACCCTAACCTTAACCCTAACCCTAACCCTAACCCTAACCCTAACCCTATCCTATGCTACCCTACCCTACCCTACCCTAACCCTACCCTACCCTATCCCATATTACCCTACCCTACTCTACCTTACCTTACCTTACCCTACCCTACTCTACCTTACCCTACCCTACTGTACCCTACCCTACCCTGCCCTACCCTATCCTACCCTACCTTACCCTACCCTACCTTACTCTACTCTACCCTACCCTATCCAAACCTACCCTATCCTATCCCTTTGTTGCTTTGCATGCACATAGAGAGCTTCTGCACCAGAGACAAATTCCTTATGTGTCTAACAGCACTTGGCCAAATAAAGTATTCAAATAATGTAGCCAAGGTGGGACAACTCTGGTCTAACTGCTTGTATAGAAGACAACATGTGCATGGTGGGCATTTAGTATATATGAGTAGCATGAACGGAACAAATCTGAAGCGTGGCGTGAACCCCCAAAAGTTTTACATGGGAGAGAGCGAGAGAGGGAGGGAGGGAGGGAGGGAGAGAGACATCATGGTATCAATTTCTGTAGCCGTCCATTTGTTCCCTTTAATGGCGTTCTCTTCTCTCTGCCCCCGATATGCATTAAACTTCATTAACAATACAAGATTATACGATTTACATTTTATTTCCCTAATGGATGAAAATGAAATATAACCAGGAAGAGAATGCTGGTAATTGCCGAGTAGAAGCTTTAAGCTGTAAATGTTTCCTTTAAAAGCACGAAAAGCTGAATGGATGTTTTGTTTGTTGGTTGGGTTTTAAAAAAAAAAAGTGCACATAAACGTTTTATAAAGTGCAGGGGAAATAATACGGATCTAAAAAAAAAAAAAAAAAGAAGTTTGCTGCCGGGACAGTGTTTGGGAGGAAGACTATGTAGTATCACAGTATTACGAATATGTTTATCATATTCGGTGGGATTCAGCCGGTTCGGACTGGTTCAGTGTTAATTTTAATCTGGTTCGCCGAACCGATAGTTGCAAGAACTGGCTGAACCCGCCCACCTGCCCCGACCCTCCCAGGAGTCTCCACACAGCCCGTTTTGAATGCCAGGTAAGTGCAGGGTCCGTGTAGAGGGAGAAAAACGGGCCTACCGGAAGTACCAGAAGTCCAAAAACGGGCCCATTTTTGGCCTCTGGAGGGCTTCTGGAGCTCAGGGGAGGCCGTTTTCACCCTCCCAGAGGCTCAAGGAAAGCCTCCGGAGCTTGGGGAGGGCCAAAAACAGGCCTACCGGAGGCTCAAGGAAATCCTCCGCAGTCTGGGGAGGGTGAAAATACCCCCACCCCCCATGGTGCAGGAGGCCGAATAGGCCACGCCCACCATAGCCACACTGTCACAGCAACCAGGCAGAGAACCAGTTGCTAAACTTTCTGAATCCCATCCCTGATATTTATGGTAACCAACAAGCAAATACCGGGATGCATAACATCAGATGTGTCATTAGAAGGCAAAGATCACAAAACTGCGTCTCGCTTATTCTGGCCATGTCATATGGGAGAATTCACGGGAAAAACATCAGTTTTGTTGGGAAGAGTTAGCGGCAAAAGGAAACCAGGCCGCCAAAGAACACAGTGCTTGGATACCATTGAAGCTGACACCTGCCAGAGAACAGAACAACTCAAAGAACCCTGGTTTACGACCACAACGGAGCCCAAAATTCCTGTTGTTCAGTGAGACAGTTGCTAAGTGAGTTTTGCCCCATTTTACGACCTGGTCTTGCCCCTTTTGTAAGTGAATCATTGCAGTTGATAAGTGGTTTTTTTTTTTTAAAAAAAAAATTGATTTATGTGCCGCCCTTCTCCGGAGACTCAGGGCGGCTTACAATGCGTTAAGCAATAGCCTTCCTACTTTTGTATATTTTATACAAAGTCAGCTTATTGCCCCCACAAACCGGGTCCTCATTTTACCTACCTTAGAAAGGATGGAAGGCTGAGTCAACCATGAGCCTGGTGAGATTCGAACTTACAGTAATTGCAGACAGCTGGTGTTAATCACAATGCTTTTAGCTTGCTGAGCCACCAGTCTCACAGTGTTGTGAGCTAGGCCCAAGTAGTTATTACCAGACACAATCAGTCCTAAACAAACATATTTTATTAGAACAGCTGAGAATTAATTCATTCTCAGCTTAGTCCAAATTAATTCCAAAACAAATTCTTCATAAACAGTCCTTCAGCCTTATCACCAGCCTTTGTCTTCTTTGGCACTCTGCCAAAGGCTTTTCTTGGCAAAGCCCCACTAAGTTCAGAAGCAAGAGACGCCGACAAGAAACAAATGTAGCAACGTTGCTTTCCTACAAAGAGCCCAAGAGCCTTTGCTGCTCTTTTAAGCCTTCTGGGAGGGGAAAAATCATCTCCTGGCCTTCCACCCGAGTTGTCCTTTTTGCTTTAGTTATTCTTGCCTTCTGGCAGCTCTGCGCATGCGTGCACTAGGAACAGGCTCCTCCTGTTCCTCTGCCTCTCTGCTATCCGCCTCTGGAGGCTCCAGAGTCCACACATCGCTTCCAGATGGCCCTGGCCCCATCTCTGCCTCTGATGCAGAGCCCTCATCCGGGCCTTCCCCAGACTCCAGGACTTGTCCATTGTCCTCCCCAGCTTCCTCAGTGCTGCAATGGTCATAAACTGTGAAAAACGGTCCTTAGCCACGTTTTTCAGTGCCGTTGTAACTTTTGAATGGTCACTAAACGAACTGATGTCGAGTGGTGCGGTGGCCTAGAGGTGGAGCTCTCGCCTCACAATCAGGAGTCTGTGAGTTCGATCCCAGGTAGATGCAGATATTTCTCTCTCTGGGCACACTGAAAAAAACTCTGCATTGGCGACAGGAAGGGCATCCGGCCAGTAAATGCTCAGCTCTATACGGTCGCTCTGGCTCTACCCCAAATTAAGAGATTCCAGGGTTTTGTAAAAAGAAAAAAAAAAGCTGTAGGTATACTGTATACGGTAGCATTTTAAAAAAGCAATATTGAAACCACGCATTGCTCTGAAATGCATTCCTTTGAGACTCTTGTTGTCATTTTTATAGTAAATTGTTATTATAATGTGTCACAGTTATGTCAGTATAAAGGAGCCATATTACAACAGGGTAAATAAAGTAACAATGCTATGGTACGTTGCATCTGAATAAATGAATTTTTTTCACATCATGGTAATTCCGACACTCTATCAGAAGACATGATTTATTCATATTGCTACAGTAAACAAACAAACAAAAAATATCGAAAGGTAATGCAACAGAATTCACGATCATGTTTACCTTACATTAATCTATTAGACTTAATCAATTAAACTTAATTATTCTAATTAAGGGACGTGGAGGCTCAGTAGCTAAAGACGCTGAGCTTGTCGATCGAAAGGTCGGCAGTTCAGCGGTTCGAATCCCTAGTGCCGCATAATGGGGTGAGCTCCCGTTTCTTGTCCCAACTTCTGCCAACCTAGCAGTTCGAAAGCTCATAAAAAATGCAAGTAGAAAAATAGGGACCACCTTTGGTGGGAAGGGAACAGCATTCCGTGCACCTTTGGCATTGAGTCATGCCGGCCACGTGAGCACGGAGACGTCTTTGGACAGCGCTGGCTCTTCGGCTTTGAAACGGAGATGAGCACCACCCCCTAGAGTCGGGAACGACTAGCACATATGTGCGAGGGGAACCTTTACCTTCTTTTTATTCTATTAGACCTGTGGTGGAATTCAAACTTTTTACTACTGCTTCTGTGGGCGTGGTTTGGTGGGCGTGGTGTGGTGTGGCTTGGTGGGCGTGGCAGGGGAAGGATACTGCAAAATCCCCATTCCCTCCCCACCCCTGAGGGAAGGATACTGCAAAATCTCCATTCCCACCCGACTCCAGGGAAAGGATACTGCAAAATCCCCATTCCCTCCCCACTCCAGGGAAAGGATACTGCAAAATCCCCATTCCCATCCACTCTGGGGCCAGTCAGAGGTGGTATTTGCTTGTTCTCCAAACTACTCAAAATTTCCGCTACTGGTTCTCCGAACTACTCAAAATTTCCGCTACCAGTTCTTCGAACTACTCAAAATTTCCGCTACCGGTTCTTCGAACTACTCATAATTTCCGCTACCGGTTCTCCGAACTACTCAAAATTTCCACTATCGGTTCTCCGAACTACTCAAAATTTCCGCTACCAGTTCTCCGAACTACTCAAAATTTCCGCTACTGGTTCTCCGAACTACTCAAAATTTCCGCTACCGGTTCTCCGAACTACTCAAAATTTCCGCTACCGGTTCTCCGAACTACTCAAAATTTCCACTATCGGTTCTCCAGAACCTGCTGGATTTCACCCCTGTATTAGACTTATTTACTCAGTTAAACTTAAAATTCCCCAAGTGAGAGATTGAGCCTGAATTTCTTCAAAGCCATGGAAGTAACTCATTGTGCCAGATAAATGAGTTTGATCTATTCAGTAAACATTGGTAAGCAAAGTATTCCCATGATTTTTGCATCATGTGACGGAATCCATACTGTTTATCCCACCCTATAGAACTGGTTTTAAATAAGACTTAACACTAACAGAAGAGAATGTTTGTAGCTCAGGGTTGAACTCTGAAGTCCTTGGTGCTCTTTGAGCTTGGTAGTTTTCTTCTAGACGTTTCATTACCAAACTAGCTAACATCATCCGTGTTAAAAAAAGGAATGGGATTTGCTCTCTGTTTATATACTAGTGTAGTGATGGCTAACCTTTTTGCCATCGCGTGCCCAAAGTGAGGGGAGCGCGGGGTGTGTGTCACACGTGTGCATGCCGACACCCATAATTCAATGCGCCCCAGCCTCCTGCCTCCCCACACATTCACATGCGACCCCCACACGCTCCCCACGCTTTTGGCAGACGATGGTAAAAAGGTTACCGGTGGGCCCAGTAGACACATTTTTCGCCCTCCCCAGGCTCCAGAGTCTTTCTTGGAGCCTGGGGAGGGAGAAAACGACTGCTGGAAAGCCGGTTTCTCTTCTCTTTTATTTTATTTTTTTAAAAAAGAGAGCAACAGCTTTGTAAAATTCCATTGTGCTGTACAGGGATGTTTGATTCTTAAAATTGCCACTAAACTATCGCCCGCTGTCATTGCGGGAACCGTGCTTGGCGAGAGCGAAGGTAATTCCTAAATATATCTTCGGGAAAGCAGGTTTGAATTGGCGCACGCAGTGTTCAAAACAGGGGGAAAGGATTTGCAACAAACAATACATCCCCAGCAAACACGTCCTCCTTGCAGAATGCAAAATATCTGCCGGAGATAATGAGCATCGTAAAAAAACCTGAGACTCCGTGGGATGAATGAAATATCAGAAAATGAACAGATTACACCTTTACCTCAGCATTCCATCCAGCGGTTTAATATTTTGTTACCACCGGTTCGTCGTGAGTGCGCACACTCAGTTCATGTGCCTTCCGCGCGTGCGACCGGCCTCAAAAACGTGCCTAAATAGAATGGCATAGAGCCGGGCAGGTGGGCGGCCCCTTTTGCGATTGTCACACGAATTGGTCCGAACCGGCTGAATACCATCTCTCATTCCATCAATTCATTCAAACTTGCTTGAATGCTACCTAAATCCTTTGAGTTGCGGGCTCTTCACAAAGCACTGCTAGCAGAGGTGGGTTTCAGCAGGTTCTGACCAGATCTCGAGAACCGGTAGCGGAAATTTTGAGTAGTTCGGAGAACCGGTAGTAAAAATTCTGACTGGCCCCGCCCCCATCTATTCTCTGCCTCCCAAGTCCCAGCTGATCGGGAGGAAGTGGGGATTTTGCAGTAGCCTTTCCCTGGATTGGAGTGGGAATGGAGATTTTACAGTATCTTTCCTCTGCCACGCCCACCAAGCCATGCCACGCCCACCAAGCCACACCCACAGAACTGGTAGCAAAATTTTTTGAAACCCACCGCTGACTGCTAGGCTTTGGAAATGATGTTTAAAATTTGCAACCTCATGCTTCATTTTTCTTCCGTCCCTCTGTCCGTGGAAAGTTTTTATTCTCCAAAGGGCATCCGAAGCCACTGCAGGAAAGAAAAAAATGAGCCGAGATGGCGCAGTGGTTAGAGTGCAGTACTGCAGCTACTTCAGCTGACTGCTAATTCAGCAGGTCAGCGGATCAAATCTTACCGGCTCAAGGTTGACTCAGCCTTCCATCCTTCCAAGGTGGGTAAAATGAGGGACCCAGATTGTTGGGGGCAATAGGCTATTTAGTATACTGTCTATTGGTGTAAGCCGCCCAGAGTCCTCGGAGAGTGGGAAGCATAGAAATATGACTAATAAAATAAAATAAATAAAAACCGCAATCTCACTCGTTGGAAAGGTACGACAGTGTTCTGACCTTAAAAAGCATGAAGCGAAGTCTTAAGTTGGGGGTTTTTAAGACGAGGCTGGACGAGCATTTGTCTGAAATGGAATAGGGGTGTCCTGCCTGAGCAGAGGGTTGGACTAGAAGACCTCCAAAGTCCCTTCCAGCTCTATTCGGATTGATTCTCGTAAAAAGCCTTTAGCAAAGACCTTGGTTTTTCCTGCTGTTCTGTGGCTGGTTTTACAATGCTATTTTTATCGCCCTGTCTTAATTCCGTGGGCATTTTTTTCATGGCTGCTTTTTATGACTTTTTATTGTTCTGGGCTCTCTTCCTGGTTTTATCTTTCTAGGGTTTTTTTTTAATAACCTCGCGAGCCCGCACAATCCACATTTAAAAAAAAAAATCCAGGTTGCGTATAAACCTTCTGCATAAACAAATAAAAACGGGATAATTAAGCCGCACAGCAAAAATGCTAAGCCAATTTTTTTTTTAAAAAAAGAAAAGAAAGAAAGGATAATAGTAAAACTTGGAAGGAATCCTTAACAGGTAGTCAACAGAACAAGGATTGCAGTGGGGAAATTCAAAATTTTTTATTACCGGTTCTGTGGGTGTGGCTTGGTGGGCGTGGCAGGGGAAGGATACTGCAAAATCTCCATTCCCATCCCACTCCAGGGGAAGGCTACTGCAAAATCTCCATTCCCTCCCCACTCCAGGGGAAGGATACTGCAAAATCTCCATTCCCACCCCACTCCAGGGGAAGGCTACTGCAAAATCTCCATTCCCTCCCCACTCCAGGGGAAGGATACTGCAAAATCTCCATTCCCTCCCCACTCCAGGGGAAGGATACTGCAAAATCTCCATTCCCTCCACACTCCTGGGGGAAGGATACTGCAAAATCCCCATTCCCACTCCACTCTGGGGCCAGCCAGAGGTGGCATTTGTCAGTTCTCCGAACTACTCAAAATTTCCGCTACCGGTTCTCCAGAACCTGTCAGAACCTGCTGGATTTCACCCCGGAAGGATTGCTATCAGGCAGACAAGTAAAGATTGAGAAGCATTCCCCCTCACGGCAAATGGGGAACAGCAGTTGTAGTTCCTCACGAATTTTGTTCAAGAACTTTCTAGTCCTTTCCTGAGTATGTGCACCTCTCAGCATCAATAATGGCCCACTATCTTAGCACACTCACTTTAGCTAATGCTAGGATGACTAAACCATTGGCCTTCCTACTTGGTTTCCCCAAAGGCTAATATAGTTATCAGTTGCTTCATGATTAGATCTCGCAAAAAATTCAAAACAGCCAGATGGCAATAATGGGTGAAGGCATGAAGCCAAATCCTCCCTAGGTCTTTCCTGGAAGCTGTCGACAGATGAGAAGTCCAGCTATTTTTCTAACAGAAGTAATAATTGGGGTTAAGATTGGCTCATTGGCCTACCTGCAATCCTTAAAAAACAGCTGTTGCCCACCTTCCTTGAATTATTATTGTTATTTGTTAAATCTATAAATGTAATAAACTTTATGACACAATTATAAATGTATTACATTCATAAATGCACAGGTATTACAGCATTATATATATTATTATTATTATTATTATCATCATCATCATCATCGTCATCATCTCTTTTATTCATTAAACATGAAACTTAGTCAACTGAACATTCAGAAATGCATCACAAGTACGATTGACTGGTGCTAACGGTTGATACGGATTGCTGCCAGTGTCCTAGGTATCAACCAAGTATCTTCTTAAAATATATGATGTTTCGA
>WNWU01000062.1:3795619-3806418 GCA_012654045.1 Ptyas mucosa | reverse complement strand
CCCTCTCTCCCTCTCCCTCTCCCTCCCTCCTTCTCCCCCTCCCTCTCTCTCCCTCTCTCCCCCTCCCTCCCTCCTTCCCTCCCACCCTCTCTCTCTCTCTCTCTCTCCCCTTCCCTTCCCCACCCCTTCTCTCTCTCTGAGTTGAAAACTATGTCAGGCAAAAAATTTAGCACTACCTCTCCTGGTCTGTAATTTCCAGGCAGATTTTATAAGCATGAAACAACTTAAGAAGCTTAGTGTTGTGTGTGTGTTATTGGTGTTTTTTTTAAAGTACCTCTTTTTCCATGTTGCTGCTTTGTAAAGAAAGCAGCGATGGACTTAAAAAGGCATTTTCCTGCCAATAATAATAATTTAAAAAAGAGCTGGGAGAGTTAGCGGCTGCTATTCTGCTCTATGCTCGTAATAACCACATTGACAGAAATAATTTACATCTGATTTTTTTTCTTCTTCTTATCAGACTACATGAAAATAAATATCCACTAAATCTTGAAAAGGGGGTACATCCCTAAGGGATATCAACAGACAGATCAATGCGGCAACCGTGATGATTACACACACTTTTCTCTCTCAAGATTCATGCTCTAATTTGAATTTATTTTTTTTTAAGATCCAAAAAGTTAGCAATTCTCAGAAGAAAAGGGAGGGAAAAAATCACTTCAAATACATGCATCTCGGGAATGAAAAAAAATATGCTTGGATTTGAACTACATGGGAAAAGAACATTCGTAATATATATCGCTCTGCCTAAACATACTAAAAATAGTGCTAATTCTCTACATTATTGATCTATGGGTAGTCCACATTTGCTTTTTCTAAAAACTCGTAGAATATTTGAGATATTTTTGGCTGAACATCTTCAAAGGATGCTGTTCCCGTCAGATTGTTAACAGCCACAGCTATTTCACAAAATCAAAAAAAAAGGGAACACGAATTGCACATTGAAATACAAATGCTACTCTTTTAAGAAATGTGAATTTTACGCTGATAATTTTGGGCTTCTGGAACTGATTTTAAAATGACAATGACGGGAAGCTACAATTTGGGTCTTCCGCAGAAAGGCACCAAAAAAATAATAATAATAAAAAAATAGATTTACCTCTGTTCCAGATTACGTAACAGATGTTATTGACATAATAAGAAAATATTGAGAGTAGCTAATATTTTGCCAATACTAAAAGGGGATGAAATCTAGCCAAATGTAAACCGTTTTTTAGATTATTTCATTGGCCTTTAAAGTGAAGAAAATATAATTTTGGCTAGCATGCAACTCTTTTTTTTAAAAATTGTGATAATAATGCACCATTTTTGAAAGGACCAAACAGCTTTATCATACAGAATTTCAGATTTAAATTCACGCCCTTCTGTGGGATTTTTTTAACTGATCAATTCAATCGCAATTATTATGTCTGATATCTATATCTATATCTATATCTATATCTATATCTATCTATCTATCTATCTATCTATCTATCTATCTATCTATCTATCTATCTGTCTATCTATGCAACAAGCTTGGAACACGTATAAACCAGTGGTGAAATCCAATTTTTTTTTTACTACCAGTTCTGTGGGCGTGGCTTGGTGGGCGTGGTGTAGCTTGGTGGGCGTGGCAGGGGAAAGATACTGCAAAATCTCCATTCCCTTCCCACTCCAGGGGAAGGATACTACAAAATCCCAATTCCCACCCCACTCCTGGGGGAAGGATACTGCAAAATCTCCATTCCCACCACACTCCAGGGGAAGGCTACTGCAGAATCCCCATTTCCTCCCCACTCCTCGGGGAAGGAGACTGCAAAATTCCCATTTCCTCCCCACTCCTGGGGGAAGGAGACTGCAAAATCCCCATTCCCTCCCCACTCCAGGGAAAGCATATTGCAAAATCCCCATTCCCACCCCACTCTGGGGCCAGCCAGAGGTGGTATTTGTAGGTTCTCCGAACTGCTGTTGTCTGGATACAAATAATTTTGAAAAATAATCCTAGTATTTACAACGATGTTCATTACACTGATATTAATTGTATAATAATAAAAATAATAATAATCATAACATTTACTTTTCTATCTTAACAAACCTCATTCTTTTCTTATATTTCTGTGTTTCTAACTTCTGTTTTTGTTAACTAACCATTGATAAAATAAATCCCATGTCAGAAAGCATTCAGTTTGTTCCTTTTCCTTAATTCTAAGAGTTAATCTATTCATTCCTGCACATTCTAATATTTTTTTAAAAATCACATTTTCATCTGTTTAGATTCCTCAATGCCATACATTTTAGTTATTAAACTATTTATGGTTTTAAGGATGTTGGGTTTTTTTATTGAATTATTACGGCTGTAAATTCTTTTCAATTTATTCTAAAATTGCTTTTAATTGCAATTTTCAGTTTGTGGTTTGTTTTTTGTTTTTGTTTTTAAACGTGGAAAAGCAGATTAAAACTTTAAGGAACACATTAATGTTTATTATACAGAATAAGTTCTGCAACCTACAGTGAAGTAAGTTAGCAAAACAATAAATAAATATGGAAGCAGTTTCTCTTATGCATAATCAACTTCCGAGCAAGTCCATTTTTTTTCTATTTTGCATCTGCTACTATACTGCAGCTACTAACGGTTGCAGTAATAATAATTGGCTGTAGCTTCCTTTCAGCTGCATTGTAATGAAGTGGCTTTAATTATTTCCTAATACTTTTGCAAAATAATTCTTCTTCTTCTTCTTCGATAAAAGTTAAATGCTTTTAGAATAATTGGAGGTATTAAAAAAGATTAGTCTTCTGTATCAGTACATGGTCTGGTGGGTTTTTCTCCCCTCCCTCCTTCCGCTTCAAAGATAATGCAGAAAAGTATCATGTTTTAATCTTAGATAATTTAAAGAGTATCTGTTTTGCCCTTTAATTTGGAGTTCGGTTACTCTGGGCTGCCTTTTTTCTTATTTGCAATGTCCATTCCTTTATTTCTAAAAAGTGAATTTTTAGGCTAAACAGAATGACAGTTTATTTACCTGCTGTGAGTTTTCAATGCTCTCCAGACCCCCAGCTAAGCTTATTAATATTGCAATGTTGATTAGGGAAAAATACGTCGGTTATTTTATTTTGTTTTCTCCTCAAGCTAAAGGCCACGGTTAAATCCCACAGAGATTTGAATGGCATGCTTTTCTCTTTAAAAAAAAAAATCGGCCCAATTTTTCCTACCGTGTTTTCCTGAAAATAAGACCCTGTCTTATATTTTTTTGAACCCCAAAATAAGCACTTGGCCTTATTTTCGGGGAGGTCTTATTATTTTAGGGTGCATGGTGTAAGACGGGACTCCTCTTGCCGTCTTACCTGATTTCCAGCTCTGCGTTTAAATATTTTCAGGGAGGGCTTATTTTCAGAGGGACGCTTATTTTAACACATGTGCTCAAAAGCCCGATTGGGCTTATTATCAGAGGATGTCTTATTTTTGGGGAAACAGGATAACTATATGAAGACATACAGACCGTGGCAAATCGTATGCCATTGCGTATTTCTGTTTCTTTTAATTGTAAAAATCAAGTGTTGCATCGGTCTATGGGAAATGGTTCATTATCCCTGGGTTTTAATGTGACAGAATCAGAGTTGGTATTCAGCCGGTTCGGAGCGGTTCGCCTGAACCGGTAGCAGAAATCGTAGGTGGGCCTGCCAGCCTGCCCTGGCTCTATGACGTCCTATTTAGGCACATTTTTGAGGCCGGACACATACACGGAAGGCGCAAAAGCGAGCTAAGCGAACCGGTAAGGAAAGTAAGTGAATACCACCCGGAACACAGAATACTAAAGAAGAAACAGGAAATTACATATTTTTATTATCCAATATTGTGCAGCCCATATTTTTCAAGTGGGGATTGTACATAGTAACATTCATTTGTTTTGGTTTGTTAAATCGTTTCCTGTGGTCCTTTGGTACGAAGAGAGTTTGTATGAAGTACGGGTGAATCCTTGAAGTTTTGAAATGTGTTGGTTTTTCCCCAAAGGTGCTTTTTCAAGAGGCAATTGGACTTTCCGTTTTTTCTTTGAAGAGGTTTCGCTTCTTATTCCAAGAAGCTTCTTCAGCTCTGGGATGAGAAGCGAAAAAGCTCTTCAGCTTCTTCTGAGCTTCTTCTGAGCTTCCCTTCCCTCCCTCCCTCCCCCTTCCTTCCTTCCTTCTTTTTCTTTCTTTCCTTCTTCTCTTCTTCCCTTCCTTCCTTCCTTCCTTCCCTCCCCACTCCACTGCACTCCTCTCCTCTCCTTCCCTTTGTGTCTTCTTCCTTCCTTCCTTCCTTCCTTCCTTCCCTCCCTCCCTCCTTCCTTTCTTCCTTCCTTCTATGTCTACTTCTACCTCTACCTCTCTACCTACCTACCTTCCACTTCTTCCTTCCTTCCTTCCTTCCTTCCTTCCTTTCCTTCCTTCCTTCTATGTCTACCTCTACCTTTACCTCTCTACCTACCTACCTTCCACTTCTTCCTTCCTTCTTCCCTCCCTCCCTCCCTCCGTCCAAGCTTAGAATGCACCAAGGACTCCTTATTTCAACCCTGAGCTACAAATATTTTCCTGTTTCAGCTTCTTCATCTTTTCCACGTTCATTACATTAACTAAGACTTTAAAAGACCCATTCGCTAAATGTGACTAAGCCAACTTTTATGGTGACAGTGATGACTGCAATAAATATTAATAAAATACAGTCAAAAAGCAGGAACCCATCAAGTCTTGATGAGCAATTAGTTGTCGGAAAACCAGGAAAGGGTTGGAAACCAATGCATTGAAAACGTCCTGTTTGCAAGTCTTGTTACCGGAAACGTGACATTTTCTGCACATTTTTGACACTTCCAGCTCAAAATTCAGCCCTGGATTTGATCCAGGGTCACTCAACTGCTGATCCTTACCATAAATATAAAGAAATGTGAAACCCAATGTCAGTAATTGGAGTTAAAGATCATAGGCATGTAAACATATTTAGCTATGAGAAAAGGGACTAATTAGGATATAAGATACAAAGGAAACGAGAAAAGCGAAGACTTCAATTTTTCATCGCAGAGAGTCCTTTGCACTGGGCTTGGATATAAATTTTTAAAAAGCTTGGCTAGGAAATTGAGCTGTGCTGCATTCAGGTAGAAAAGTCAAGGAGAATATGTTCTCTAGCGTTTTTATTATTGAGGTTTATATCCTAGGTCACTGTTTAAAAATGCATGGCAGATTACAGTCAAAATTGCCTGCTTTTTAACGATTACGAACAGCAATCAAAATGTAATATGTATCATAAATCTAAAAGCAAATGGAATTTATGGTGCGATGTATAAATATTGATCTCAGTTAAAGAAAGAATATTTGTTTTGAGATACAGCATAGGCTAATTTTGCAGAGAGTTCTGTAAAATGCAATTATTATTATTATTATTTTTTTTAAAAAGAAGCTGTTTCCTTGTGTTTGGGTTTGGAACTGAGACCAACTGACGATCTACTCGTAATATGAAAGATTCGAAAATCGAAAATTCACTGCGCTTTAGATTTTTGCAGCAAAGTAACATTATCTTATTGCTATAAATAATTCTGCAGAAAATTGATAAGGCAATGTGTTTCAAAAGATCACACAGAGTAGCTTCCCTTTGCAATAGACAAGAAGCAAGAGATTTGAATTTCACGCAGTTCAACAAGATACCTTTGCCAGCTAAGCAGGAATGGATGCCATAAGACAATTACAGCGTCTTTTAAAAGTTTTATTTCCTATAATGTCAGAAATGTTCAGGAAAAAAGACCCCGTTCTTGATTTGATGAAATACTATATAAAGATAAAGGTAAAGGTTCCCGTTGCACATATTTGCTAGTTGTTCCCGACTCTAGGGGGCGATGCTCATCTCAGTTTCAAAGCCGAAGAGTCACATCTAATTAGGAACGTTGTTCAAGCAATGGAAACAGTAACACTGCTGTTTATGCAATAAAACCCAGTCACTACCATGTCTCCCCGAAAATAAGACCCTGTCTTATATTTTTTGAACCCTGAAATAAGCACTTGGACTTATTTTCAGGGAGGTCTTATTATTTTGGGGTGCGTGGAGCAAGACGGGGCTCCTCTTGCCATCTTATCTGATTTCCAGCTTTGTCTCCCTAACCCTAACCAGGGGAAATGGCAGGGATCGGCTGCGCATACATTTAAATATTTTCGGGGAGGGCTTATTTTCGGGGGAGGGAGCTTATTTTAGCACATGCGCTCAAAAGCCCGATTGGGCTTATTATCCGGGGAGGTCTTATTTTCGGGGAAACACGGTATTAAGGAGGGAAGCTACCTGTACTTACGAAAACGGACAGTGGTTAGAAATTGTTCTGTCTGTTCCTTGCCAATCAATAGCCCTTTAAATGAATCCTGTTGAGGGAGCTGGAATATGAGAACGAGATAGTTCAGCAGGCAAGAATGGTAGAAACAAACCGATGGGGTTGTAACAGCTGGCTGATCAGAAGTGATTGTTGGTGCAAATCTTTCGCGCTAACAGCGGATTTCAGAATGCTTGATAAGGAAAACGAGCCTTCAGCCCAGCAGATGGCTTTAGGTTCTAAAACATGTCAGCTGACAGGTCTGTTTAAGAATCTCTGAGACAGGCCGGAAGAATGATCACGAGATTGTTTTCCTTAATCGATTATGGGAACGATCAGCTGTGGCAATACTTTGGACTCGAGTCCATTGGCTCATACCAGTAGCTCGGTTCCCATAGAAAGTGGACTTTTAAAATAAATTTTAATTGATGAATGAATGAATGAATAAATAAATAAATAAATAACATAGTCTTCCAGTATTTGAGGGGCTGCCACAAGGAAGAGGGAGTCAAGCTATTCTCCAAAGCACCTGAGGGCAGGACAAGAAGCAACGGATGGAAACTCATCAAGGAGAGAAGCAACCTAGAACTAAGGAGAGATTCCTTGACAGTGAGAACAATTAACCAGTGGAACAGCTTGCCACCAGAAGTTCTGGATGATCCAACACTGGAGAATTTATTTTTATTTTAACGGCTGTGAATTCCTTTCATTCACAGCACGTGCTGGATCACTGAGAGTTTATAAATAGTCCAACAGAAGTCTGCCACAGTCCTTCGGATAAGGCTGGTAAACACCCACCTTTATCTTCTTTGACACGGTGCCAAAGTCCTAACTGGCAATTATCTTGGCCAGGCCACACGGAAACACAGAGTCAAAAACGGAGCTTCAAAGTACAAACCGACACCATCCACAACGTTGCTTCCTGCAAAGGCCCTTTATGTCTTATGGGAGGGGCCAATCATCTCCAAGCCTTACTCCAGAGTCGCCCCTTTTGTTTTAACTGTTCTTGTCTTCTGGCAGCTCTGCGCATGCGCACACTAGGAACAGGCTCCCCCTGTTCCTCTGCCTCTCTGATATCTGACTCTGGAGGCTCTGGAGTCCACACATAACTCCCAGATGGCCCTGGCCCCATCTCTGCCTCCAATGCAGAGCCCTCATCCGAGCCTTCCCCAGACTCCATGACTGGCCCATGTTCCTCCCCAGCCTCCTCACTGCCCGACTCTGCTGCCAGTTCCGCAGACTGCTGGCGGACCACAACAATTGGTGACTCTGGAGGGCAGCTGAGCATTTTCAATCTCAAAAGGGCCATTATGAAAAAGTAGTATATTATATTATATATAATATAATATATTGCCTTTGGTCTCCTTGAGAAAAGGGTGGTTAACAAGAAGAGATAAAATGATAACATACTTCAACTCCTTTCCTGGCTGAAACAACTTTCGCTGGAATACAAATGCTGTAGAGTTTGATTTTTAGAATTTAGTGTGGGGATTCTATAACCCATCTATCAAATTTCCTAGAGGGAGGGGGAGGGGAAAATGGAGCTGCCAAATGTTACTGTCTCTGCTGCTTACTGTTAACTTTTAACTAAAGGGTTCCTCTTTGTGATTCATAGATTTAAAACTCTGAATTGGCGGATAATTAAATGAACAAACAGCCACGAGTTTGCTCTATTTGTTGTGTTTTTCCCCAAACAAAATAGCCTCACGCATTATTTGTTGCCCCCCAAAAACATAGAAATAACACGACCAGCAAACATTTAGGCTAAATGAGTCTATGTTGGGGGACAGGAGATCTTATAAACAGAGAGAGAGGCAAAGGAGATGACAAAAACCAGCCAACCAGGAAATAAGTGTTATGAAATGGTTATTTATGATTTTCTTTCATTTAGTTTGAATTTTTCCGCTTGGAGAAGTACAGGCGTTTTCAAGTAGAGGCAAAAAAAATTAGTCGGTAAGGAAGAGAAAGTTTCATATTAAAAAAAAACCCTCTATCTATTATAGAATCTTAACATTTGATTCCATGTTAGTGCGCGCATACCAACCAGAGGTAGGATTCAGCCGGTTCAGACAAGTTCGTCCAAACTGGTAGCGGACATTGTGGGTGGCCCCCCCCACCTTCCCGGCACTATGCCGTCCTATTTAGGCATGTTTTTAAGGCCAGGCGTATGCATGGAAGGTACACGCATGGGGCGAACCAGTGGTAACAATATCTGAAACCCATCGCTGATACCAACCAGAGGGGGTTTCAGCAGGTTCTGACCAGTTCTGGAGAACCGGTAGCGGAAATTTTGAGTAGTTCGGAGAACCGGTAGTAAAAATTCTGACTGGCCCCGCCCCCATCTATTCTCTGCCTCCCAAGTCCCAGCTGATCAGGAGGAAATGGGGATTTTACAGTATCCTTCCCCTGGAGTGGGGTGGGAATGGAGATTTTACAGTACCCTTCCCCTGCCACACCCACCAAGCCACACCCATCAAGCCACACCGCGCCCACCAAGCCACACCCACAGAACCGGTAGTAAAAAATTTGGGAACCCACCACTGATACCAACAAATCAATATGTGTGTGTGTGCGTATGTGTTTGTAAGCGTGTCTCTTCCAAATAATCATTCCCCCCCACCCCCCATACCAGAATTTTGAACTCTTGGTGGCATGTTTTCTTCCTTTTTGTGATCTTTATGGCCTTTAATAAACCAGGCAGCCGCAAAATGAGGACGATGCATAAACTCTTTTTAAAAAAAAAATAGTTTCATTAATTGATAACATGACCTGCAAAGAGAGTACAAAAGGAAATATTAGGGAAAGTAGGAAAGGGAAAAGGGCAGTGGATAGTGGGGGGAAAGGAAGGGAAAAATAAAATAAAATAAAATAAAATAAAGGCATTGACTTCCGACTCCTTTGGTGCAGTAAAATAAGGCGTTAAAAATCTACCCTCAACCTTTTTACTTTTTCCTAATAATAGAAATGCCTAAGACAGTGATGGCGAACCTTTTTTTGCCATCGCGTGCCAAAAGTGGGGGGAGTGCAGGGGGGGTTCACGTCCGTGTGTGCCCACACCCATAATTCTATGTGCCCCCCCGTGCATGCGTGTGTGACCCCCCCCATGCTCCCCCCATTTTTGGCATGCGATGGCATGGTGGGCTCGGTAGGCCCATTTTTCGCTCTCCCCAGGCTCCAGAGCCTTTCTAGGAGTCTGGGGAGGGCAAAAACGGCCTTTCCCACCCCTCCGGAGGCCCTCTGGAGGCCAGAAACAGCCTATTTCCCGACTACTGGTGGGCCCAGAAGGCCTGAAAATCAGCTGGCCGGCACATGCCTGCACGCTGGAGCTGAGCTCATGTGCCCACCGATATGGCTCCATGTGCCACCTGCAGCACGCCATCACGGTCCTAAGATAAAGTCATAAAGATTAAAAGGAAAGACTCTTTTGGGGTGTCCTTGAGGCGCTTACAGCTGAACCCTGAGCTGCATATATTCTCCGTTATTGCAAAGATGGTTTTATTTTCCTCAGTTCCCCCCCCCCTCTCGTATTTTTCAACCCCTTTTTTCTGAAGCGCTACGTTCCAAAATGGACTCAGTTCCCACCGGACAAATTTTTCCTAACAGCGCCAAATGCTGTGTATGAGAACAAACCCCGAGGAGTGATTCAAAACGGGCAGGGGATGGAACGCTTCACACGATTGTGAGTTCTCTCTGGCACTTCTGCTTATGGAATATTTTTTTATTAAGACCGAAAAAAAAGAAAAAAGAAAAAAAAGAAGTCTTCAGCTACCTACGTAGTTGAAGAAATCGAGGTTATCTTGGGAAACCCAACTGACCTTCCTTCCTTCTTTTGAAAACAAAATATCGCAAGTTCATGAAGACCGCGCTGAAGGCTGTAGGTGGGAGAAGGCCAGTGACAAAATGGGCACGGCACATCGTCAATGCATGCCAGTTTTATGGCATAGGTACAGATCTGGATGTCAGGTCTTAATACAGGTCGTCCCTGACTTATGACCACAACTGCAGGGGGCTGGACTAGAAGACCTCCAAGGTCCCTTCCAACTCTGTTATTCTATTCTATTCTATTCTATTCTATTCTATTCTATTCTATTCTATTCTATTCTATTCTATTCTATTCTATTCTATTCTATTCTATTCTACTCTACTCTACTCTACTCTACTCTACTCTACTCTACTCTACTCTATTCTATTTCCATTCCATTCCATTCCATTCATATTCATTCTATCCAAGGTGGTGCAGTGGTTAGTGTACAGTACTGCAGGCTACTTCAGCTGACTGCTAGCTACAGTTCGGCAGTTCAAATCTCACCAGGCTCAAGGTTGACTCAGCCTTCCATCCTTCCGAGGTGGGTAAAATGAGGAGCCAGATTGTTGGGGGCAAGAGGCTGACTCTGTAAACTGTGTAGACAGGGTTGTAAAAGCACTATGAAGCGGTATATAAGTCTGAGTGCTATTGCTATCCTATCCTATCCTATCCTATCCTATCCTATCCTATCCTATCCT
>WNWU01000062.1:3770564-3785493 GCA_012654045.1 Ptyas mucosa | reverse complement strand
CAGTATCCTTCCCCTGGAGTGGGGTGGGAATGGAGATTTTGCAGTATCCGTCCCCTGCCATGCCCACCAAGCCACACCCACCAAGCCAGACCACTCCCACCAAGCCACGCCCACAGAACCAGTAGTAAAAAAATTTGGATTTCACCACTGGATACAACCATCATACATGTGAGCCAGTTGTCAAGCATCCGAATGTAGGTAAATCACGTGACCAGGGAGATGCTGCAACGGTCGTAAGTGTGAAAAAACTGGCCCTAAGTCCCCTTTTCCAGTGGCGTTGTGACTTCCAACGGTCCCAAACGAAGCGTTGTAAGTCCAGGATTATCTGTAGACTGCTGGTTTGGTATAGTGAAACTTTAATGACAATGTGAACTTACGAATGGAGCAGTCCGGATGGTGCTTCCTCCCCAATATTTTTAATTCTTTCTGGGTTTGTTATTCCCCCCCTGGATTTCCCATTGAAGCAATACAACTATAATCCTGAATCATTGGTGGATTGCTCCCGGTTCGCACCGGTTCACAAGAACCGGTAGTAAAAATTTGTAGTAGTTCCGAGAACCGGTAATAACATTGGCTGGCCACGCCCCTGAACCGGTCCCTGGCCCAGTCGCCGCTCGATTACCCCGCCCACCTCATCAGAGGCGTATTTTTTTAAAAAAACTTTTTAAAAGCATTTTTCTACAACCTCTTCAGCCGAAAAAATGCTTTTAAAAGTAAAAAAAAAAGCCTCTGATGATCCTGCGGCTCAGCTGGGATCGTCAGAGGCTTTTAAAAGCATTTTTTCTACAACATCTTCAGCTGAAAAAATGCTTTTAAAAGAAAAAAAAAAGCCTCTGATGATCCTGCGGCTCAGCTGGGATCGTCAGAGGCTTTTAAAAGCATTTTTTCTACAACCTCTTCAGCCGAAGAGGTGGTAAAAAAAAAATGCTTTGAAAAGCCTCTGACGATCCCTGCTGAGTTGCTTGATCGGCAGAGGCTTTTCAAAGCATTGTTTTCTGCAACCTCTTAAGGTTGTAGAAAAAAATGCTTTTATTTATTTATTTATTTATTATTTATTTATTTATTAATGAGATGTTATATGCCGCCCTATCTCCAGCCAGACTCAGGGCGGCTCACAACAGTTAAGAAACATCTAATAAAAAGTTAAAAAAATCAAATCCAAACCTCATAATTTAACAGTTAACAATTAAGACTATTGTTTAACAATTAACTGTTAACAATTAACAGTTAACAATTAAGACTAACAAGTTAAAATTAAATATCAGTCCAGGTTTTTAAAAGTAAAAAAAAAAAAAGTAGGCCATGCCCACCCAGTCACATTAACCCCCCACCAAGCCACGCCCACAAAATAAGCCACGCCCACAGAACCGGTAGTAAAAAAATTTAGACCCCACCCCTGCCCCGAATGTTTTACGGAAACGAAGACCAGGCGAAGGTCTTAATCTGTCACATTTCAGGACTCCTTCGGTTGTTTTATGGCGCTTATCGTGCTAAAACTGAAACTCGGAGGCTTGGAAAGAAGGAATATTTTCCTGAATGAAATTCCATTAAGTCCAAACGGCTGCTTTATAATTATGCAATTGAGCCGTATGGTGGGGGTAGTGTGCCCTGCCGGTTTCTCGGTAGTGAACTGGGAAGCTAATTTTAATTTTTTGCCGTAGGCTAGGCTTTCATGGTGCTTATCCAAGTGGGAGGAAAGAGAAGAAAAAAAATAAAATATAAGGCAAAGTGAATTAGAACTGCCTTTAAAAAAAGAAAAAAAAATTGCAGTCAAAGCAGTTACTGCTTCTTATCTTTTGCCCATGTTGGCCTTGGGTGATACCAGGCGGTAGCAATCTGTTTTGATTAACAGAAGAATTCTGCAGAATAACAGAATAGCACTGAGTTGCAAAGGGGCCTCGGAAGTCTTCTAGTCCAACCCCGTTGCTCAGGCAGGAATCCCTATACCCGTAACGGCGAACCTATGGCACGCATGCCACAGGTGGCACGCGTAGCCATATCGGTGGGCACGCGAGCTCAGCTCTGGGCCCACCAGAAGTAGGGAAACAGGCTGTTTCCTGCCTCTGGAGGGCCTCTGAGGGGGGTGGGGAAGACCCATTTTTCTCTCTCCCCAGCCTCTAGAGCCTTTCTAGGAGTCTGAAGAGGGCGAAAACGGCCTTCCTCACCCCACAGAGGCCCTCTGGAGGCGCTCTAGAGACCCACTGGAGGCCAGAAACGACCTGTTTGCTGACTTCCAGTCTAACCGGAAGTTGGCAAATGGACCATTTCTAGCCTCTGGAAGGCCTCCGGGGGGGTGGGGGGGGGCTGTTTTTGCCCTCCCCAAGCTCCTAGAAAAGGCTCTTTCTCCTTAGTTCTAGGTTGCTTCTCTCTTTGATTAGTTTCCACCTATTGCTCTTGTTCTACCCTCAGAGAATAGTTGGATTCCCTCTTCTTTGTGGCAACCCCTGTGATATTGGAAGACTGCTATCATGTCTCCCCTAGTCCTTCTTTTCATGAAACTAGACATACCTAGTTCCTGCAACCGTTCTTCGTATGTTTTATCCTCCAGCCCCCTAATCCTCTTTGTTACTCTTCTCTGCACTCTTTCTAGAGTCTCCATATCTTTTTTACACCATGGTGACCAAAACTGGATGCAAGATTCCAAGGGTGGCCTTACCAAGGCATTATAAAGTGGTATTAACACTTCACGGGATCTCGATTCTGTCCCTCTGTTTATGCAGCCTAGAACTGTGTTGGCTTTTGATCTCCCTAGATTCAATCATATTATGGCATTATTGGTAATTACTGGGGTCTGGAGCAGGGGTCTCCAACCGTGGCAACTTTATGACTTGTGGACTTCAACTCCCAGAATTAAAATTTTTAATTTTTAATTTTAAAACTCCCAGAATTTTAAGCAAAGCTAGCTGAGGAATTCTGGGAGTTGAAGTCCACAAGTCATAAAGTTGCCAAGGTTGGAGACCCCTGGTCTGGAGAATGTAGATAATTGTAGGAGCAGACATCCCAGTTAAGAAGAGGGTTTACACAGTGGTGGGATTCAAGTAATTTAACAACCAGTTCTCTCCCCTAATGATTTCTTCCAACAACCAGTGCACCAAACAGCTCAGAAAGTTAACAACCGGTTCTCCCGAAGTGGTGCGAACCGGCTGAATCCCACCACTGGTTCTTTCCCCTAATGATTTCTTCCAACAACCAGTGCACCAAACAGCTCAGAAAGTTAACAACTGGTTCTCCCGAAGTGGTGCGAACCGGCTGAATCCCACCACTGGGTTTACATCAACTGGAACATAGAAAGAGGTTTTGAAAATAAAATATGGTTGTGATTAGGAGTGATCCTTGACTGAATCCCTAGGCAAGCCTGGAAAATAAAATATTATTCTAGTGAGAAAGGCATCAGACATCCAAATTTGAGATTGTATCATGGTTTCTGCCTGCTTTGGAAGACTCTGCCAGGGGTCATACGACACTCTGATGGAGTGCTCCAAACTCAGCCAGATGGAGAACGATTTCTTGGACAAATTCCCAGACCTACAACTGATGCATCAGCTCAGTTCTTCAGCTTCCAAATCAAGATTGGCCATGATCTTCTAAGGATTATCAGGATGACCTCTGCCATCTGTTCTTGTCCCAGTCAATCTCGCAAAATCAACAAGTATACCGCACTGGATGTTCCAATATTAACAATATTCAGTAAAGAACAGAAAAAGGATAAATAGGAAATTCAAGTAGTCCTTGACGTACAACCACAATGGAAACTAGAGTTTATGTTGTTAAGTGAGAAATTTGTTCAGTGAGCTTTGCCCCATATTCCGACTTTTCTTGCCCCGTTTCTTAAGTGAATCGCTGCAGCTGTTAAATTAGTCCCACCGTTGTGAAGTGTATTGGGCTTCCCCGTTGACTTTACTCGTCACAAAATATGGTCATATGACCCCATAACAAAACTCACTTCACAAAGGTTTCACTTAGCGACAGACGTTTTGGGCTCCTGAGCTCCATTTTCAGCTGTGATGGCCTCCTGCAACCCTCTGCCAGTGAAAACGGAGCTTGAGAGGGCCGCATACAGCCCTTGCTAGCTCCATTTTTGGCCACGACGGCCTCCTGCAGCCCTCTGCCAGTGAAAATGGAGTTTGGGTGGGCAACGCACATCCCCCGGGTCCCGTTTTCGGCTGTGATGGCCTCCTGCAGCCCTCCTGGAGCTTCCTTTTCACTGGCAGAGGGTCCGCGAGCTGTTCCTTCGCTGTTTCCAGGGCGGCCCTGTGGGCCAGATCTAAGCCCGCTGCAGGCCGCATCCAGCCCACAGGCCTTGAGTTTGACCCAGGGGTGAAATGCTCCCGGTTCGGACCGGATCAGGTGATCCGGTAGCGATTGTGGCAGGTGGTTCGGAGAACCGGTAGCGATGGCGGCGCAAGCTCCGCCCACCCACCTGGGTGTTGTTACTTCCTGGTGTGTTTTTTACCCTCTATGTATGCATGTGATGCGTGCGCACACTTCCGAACCGGTAAGGAAGGTAAGTAGATTTCACCCCTGGTTTGACCCCCCCTGAAATAATAAAAGCACTCAAAGCAAACCTCAACATTACAAAATATTATAAACTGTGTAAAAATCCTGGCACTCATTAAGCTAATTTGTCAGCTGTCCCAGAACTGCATGCTGTGTTTCTGTGTTTCTCTCTCTCTGTGTGTCTGTCCATCCATAAACTTTCTTTCCAATCAGCCTCCATTTTATTTCCAGGGTCTTTCTCCCAGGCTTGGAACTGAACCAGATGGATTTTCCTTCCAACCACCTGATCTTTCGTAGTTGTGTGTGCTTTAAAGTTAACTTGCAGAACATTGAAAATGTTTTGGAGATGGGCTGTTGTGTCTCCTAATAATCTGACCCCTTTTGTCTATTAGGGCCACCCCAGAGGACGGTGTCTCCCAAGCAAGAACACGAAGATCGGAAACACGAAAAGGTGACGGACAAAGGAAGCGAGAGTGGAACGTCCTGCAACGAATTGTCCACCTCCAGTTGCGAGAGCCATTCCGAAGCCAGCACGCCTCAAGAAAATGCTACAAGCGCTCAGCAGCCTACGAGCCACGAGTCCAACACCCTGACGTTGGATCGCCCATCGAAGAAAGCTCCGGTCCAGAAAATACCCCCGCCGGACAAACGTCGAAACAGTGAACTTTTCCAGACTCTGATGAGTAAGTCCAGAGAAATAAACCTCTCCAAGAAGAAGGTCTCCGAGAAGCTCAACGTTGAGGAAGAGATGAAAAAATGCATTCAGGATTTTAAAAATATTCACATCCCCGACGATTTTCCGGAAAGGAAACGTCCGTGGCAATCTGAACTGTTGCAAAAATATGGGCTATAGTTTTTCAATAGTGAATCTCATGTCCCTGGTGATTTAAGTGTCTATTCCATTGCCGGTTACTTGTGGTTCTACTCCTTGGAGTTCTGCGGCTTCTTTCTTCTTTCTGTGAACTGGATGTTGGATAGGACATGGATTGACTGTTTTTTCCCCCTCCCCCTTTTTTCTTTTTTTTTAAAGGATACAATTAATGAAAATAAAACCTAGATCGTTTTGTAATAGTTAACAAGTGCATGGTCAAGACATTTTGGGTTTAAGCCTTTTCATCAGTGGTGGGTTTCAATTTTTTTTACTACCAGTTCTGTGGGTGTGGCTTGGTGGGCGTGGCTTGGTGGGCATGGCAGGGGAAGGATACTGTAAAATCTCCATTCCCTCCCGATCAGCTGGGACTCGGGAGGCAGAGAATAGATGGAGGCGGGGCCAGTCAGAATTTTTACTACTGGTTCTCCGAACTACTCAAAATTTCTGCTACCGGTTCTCCAGAACTGGCCAGAACCTGCTGAAACCCACCTCTGCTTCTCATCCATGGAATAAATATATCATCTGGTCGCGCACCATTTTATATACGTAATAGCAGTGATATAAAGTTCCACAGCACAAAAGGATGGGTCTAAGGCGGGGTGGGGAACGATGTCCCTTTTATGACTTGTGGACTTCAACTCCCAGAATTCCCGAGCCAGCTGGCTCTGGAATTGTGGGAGTTGAAGTCCAGAAGTCATAACGTCTCCATTGCTCCCGATCTCTGCCTTAGAATCTGAGTCTTACGTATTAAAATGGTGGCCTTGGGAATTCTGGGAGTTGAAGTCCAAAAGTCATAAAGGGTACCATTGTTCCCCACCTTTGCCTTAGAACCTGAGTCTCACATATTAAAATGGCGGCCTCAGGAATTCTGGGAGTTGAAGTCCACAAGTCATAAAAGGGCCATTTGGTTCCCCACCTCTGCCTTAGAACCTTTCATATTAAAATGGCGGCCTCAGGAATTCTGGGAGTTGAAGTCCACAAGTCATAGAGGTGACCACGGTTCTCCAACTCTGGTCTAAAGATACGGGATGGAATTTGGCACAAACACATTTTTAAAAGTTAGCACAATGAAGGAAGCTTCCATTTTGCCTGAGCACAATAGGGACAAGTAGCTTACACGAAGGAATAAAAGGTTGCGTGCTGCTGGGATAAATATTTTGTTCGTTGCCAAGATTATAACTGTAAAATGCCTTCGGAATTGAACCTTATGAGGATTTGTGTGTGTGGCTGTGTGTTTTTCTTTTTGTAAGGAGGATGTAAATATGCCTTATATTGTTAAACGATCACACCAACCTTCACCTAATCAATGTTTGCCAGGGTTATTTCTGTGAAATGCAAAAAAAAAAAAAAATTATCAGCGGATTGTGAAACTGGTTTGACGATCTCAAAAATCTGTTTTCATGTTAATCAGCGATGTTAGAAAAATAAAAATAAACATGCTCTTAATGCATTGGTTTAATACATTACTGATAAACCTTCCTGATCGATCGATTGATTGATTGCTGTTTGAACCTTCAAGTGCATTTTAAGATTTTACTCGGGGTCCTCCATGATTCATCTATTTTGCTACCATATTGTAAATAACATGTTACAGACAAAATGAATATTGCATTCAGTTTTGGTCGCCACGATGTAAAAAAGATGTGGAGACTCTAGAAAGAGTGCAGAGAAGAGCAACAAAGATGATTAGGGGACTGAAGGCTAAAACATATAAAGAACGGTTGCAGGAACTGAGTATGTCTAGTTTCATGAAAAGAAGGACTAGGGGAGACATGATAGCAGTCTTCCAATATCTTAGGGGTTGCCCCAAAGAAGAGGGAGTCAAACTATTCTCCGAGGGTAGAACAAGAAGCAATGGGTGGAAACTAATCAAGGACAGAAGCAACTTAGAACTAAGGAGAAATTTCCTGACAGTGAGAACAATTATTCAGTGAAACAACTTGCCTGCAGAAGTTGTGAATGCTCCAACACTGGAAATTTTTAAGAAGAGATTAGACAACCATTTGTCTGAAATGGTGTAGGGTTTCCTGCCTGGGCAGGGGGTTGGACTAGAAGACCTCCAAGGTCCCTTCCAACTCTGTTATTTTATTTCTATTCTATTTGTCCGAATAATGCTTGGGTCATGAGTTTGAGTTTTAATTAAATTAGTTAATTAGTTAATTAATTAGTTAGTTAATTAATTAAATTAAATTAAATTAGTTTAATTTAATTTAATTAGTTTTAATCAAAATAAATTCAACAAGTTAGAATCCGACAACATTCAGGATAGTTGTGTTAAAATCTCACAGGAGTGCACAATTCTTATCCGGCAAAGAAAATAGCATTTCTGAGAATTGATAGTAAATTAGTATAAGATACTAAATTATTCCTAATAAGATACAGCCATCAACATACATCTCCCCAACATATGAATAATAATACACCAGGGTGACACAAAACAATCTAGAAAATCAGGTTTTGTTATAAATTAAGAATTCGCAGAGACAAGTGAAATATTGCTGTCTATTGAGGGTTGTTTTTTTTAAAAAAATATACAGACAGTTTGTTTTTTTAATTCGACTGTTTCATGCCTTTGTTTGCCACACTGTTGTATCATCAATAATTTAATTCAGCAGATCACACTTGGAAGAATTCCTTGGTGACATGAGAGTGGAAATATTTACAAGTATTGAGCTTTTGTAGCCTGCCTTATTTTGTGAATTCAATCTATATGTTTAGAAACACACTTTTGCAGTTTTGACCAATAATCATTGCCCAGTGGTGGGATTCTGCTGGTTCCAGCCGGTTCGAGCGAATCAGTAGTTAAATTGCTGGCTGGCCCCGCCCCTTCCCGCCCCACCCATTCCAGGAATCCCCACGTGCCCCATTTTGGCTCCCAGATAAATGCAGAGAGGCCCCTTAGGCCCAAAATGGGGCACAGGGGAGCACTGCTCCCCCCATGGCCCATTTTTGCTCCCAGGAGGCTTCAGGAGGCCTCCTAGGCCCAAAATGGGGCACCCCCCCACACACACAGCCCAGTTTTGCTCCCAGGGGATGCAGGGAGACCTACTAGGCCCAAAACGGGGCACCGGGGGAGGGGGGCGTGTGTAACCTTGAGGCAAAAGTCACTTAACCCATGTCTCACTTAGCAACAGAAATTTTGGATTCCATTGAGGTCGTAAGTCAAGCAAGACCTGTATTGCCACAGAAATGATTTTTTAGCAGGACCTATCCTGGATGACGACCTGTGTTTAAGGCGAGGGGCTGCAATCATTTCTCTAATCGTGGCTTAGACGGTCTTTGGAAATGCGGCATAATATCGGCGGATTGCCTTTCTCTGCATTAAAGGGAGCAAAAAAAGAGCACACAACGTACAACCAAGGAAGACATAGCAAATGTGAGACATGCACCGTGATGGGGACAACAAACAGAAATGTAGTTTGGGGCTTCCGTTAATTCCCTGCCATTTCTTTTCTCCTAGTTGAATTTTCTGCCTTGTTTTTATTTCCCAGTTTTGGGCTTCCTCCCACTGGAGGCTTGCCAAGTTGGCCGGAAGATTTTAGCGCCAAAGCCGATCTTAATCCTTTCTTGGCTGATTTACAGTATCTATTAATAAAAAAGCTGCCCAGCTTGACTTTCCTTGCTTATATAAATGGTGTACGCTTTTCTCCAGCAGAGAAACGAGGGGGTAAATGCTATTTGCAAAGACGTCGTACGCTGCAGATGCACGAGAGTTGTACTTTCCAAAAGAGAGATGTCACAAGGACAAGAAAACAGGGAAAAAGGGATTTTTGAAAGAAAATAGCATCAGGGAAAACAAAAGGTGTTGGGACAAAATGTCATGTTATTCCACGAGGGAGACAATCAAAGCAGGGGTGAAATGCTCCCGGTTCAGCCTGGTTCGGCTGAGCCGGTAGCGATGACAGCCAGTGGTTCGGAGAACTGGTAGCGATGGCAGCTTCAGGCTCCGCCCACCCGCCTGGTCATCGTTACTTCCTGGTTTTAACCAGGAAGTAATGTTTTCTTTACCCTCTGCACATGTGCAGAAGGGTTTGCGCATGCGCAGAGGGTCGGCACGTGCACTTCTGAACTGATAGGGAAAGTAAGTAGATTTCATCCCTGAATCAAAGGGATGCAACTCTTGGCTCTGCCTCAGGGGTGAAATCTACTTACCTTCCTTACCAATTCGGAAGCACACATGTGCGCATGTCATGTGTGTGCACTCACCTGCGCATGCGCCAAACGTTATGCGCATGCACAGAAGGTAAAAAAAACATTACTTCCTGATTAAAACCAGGAAGTAATGACACCCAGGTGGCGATCGCTACCGGATCGCCTAACCACAGGGAAAAATCTCTACCGGATCGAGCAATCCAGTCTGATCCGGGAACACTTCACCCTTGCTCTGCCTCTGTCCAAAGTAGAATTTTCTTTTTTTTAAAAAAAACATTCTTTCCCTGACAGAAGTATGGGGTAGGACCAGAAGTTGGGTTTCACATAATTTTACCATCGGTTTGCCACACATGTGCACAGCCTTCCACGCATGTGCTTTGCTCGCGCATGCAGCTTGCACACATGCGCGTGACTTAGAAAACGTGGCTAAATAGGATGGCATAGCTCTGGGGCAGGTGGGCGGGTGGGTAGGTGTGCCCACCACTACCCATAGGTCGCCACTACCGGTTTGCCCAGCTGAATACCACCACTGAGTAGGACATACAGAATGGATTGCATGGATGTATTTTGGAGGAAATTTCTTGCAGACAGTTTCCCCAATAAACCGTTCACAGAATCAAGACCATGTGATACGTTAAATGCCACGTTATAATGCCTTGGTAAAGCCACACTTGGAATATTGCGTCCAGTTTTGGTCGCAATGATGTAAAAAAAAAGATATTGAGACTCTAGAAAGAGTGCAGAGAAGAGCAACAAAGATGATTAGGGGACTGGAGGCTAAAACATATAAAGAACGGTAGCTAGAATTGGGTATGTCTGGTTTAATGAAAAAAAGGACTAGGGGTGACATGATAGCAGTCTTCCAATATTTGAGGGGCTGCCAGATGGAAGAGGGGAGTCAACCTCTTCTTCAAAGCACTGTTGTGGTCCGCCAGCAGCCTGCGGAACTGGCAGCGAAGTAGGACAGCAATGAGGCTGAGGAAGAACATGGGCCAGTCCTGGAGGCTGGGGAGGGCCCGGATGAGGGCTCTGCATCGGAGGCAGAGATGGGGCCAGGGCCATCGGGGAGTGATGTGCGGACTTCAGAGCCTCCAGAGACTGACAGTAGAGAGGCAGAGGAACAGAAGGAGCCTGTTCCTAATGCACACATGAGAAGAGCTGCCAGAAGGCAGGAGCAGCTAAAGCAGAGAGGACGACTCAGGAGTAAGACCAGGAGATGATTGGCCCCCCCCATAAGGCTTAAAAGACCAGCAATGGCTCTTGGCCTCTTTGCTGGAAAACAACCGTTGAGAGAATTGCTTCTTGTTTGGCTGTAGTTATTTCTTCTGTTCCTGAACTGTTGCCAAGAAAAGCCTTTGGCAGTTTGCCTAATTATCCCAAGGTCAGAGATAAACTAAAGACTGGTGTTTTGAGGACTTTGCTTTCATTTCATTTAGAATACACTGAGAATGAGTTCATTCTCAGCTGTTTTAATAAAATCTGTTTGGTTTTTTTTGGAACTGTTTTGCATTTAATATCAACTACATGGGCCTGGGTCACGACAAGCACCTGAAGGCAGGACAAGAAGCAATAAAGATGGAAATTCATAATGGAGAGAAGCAACTAAGGGGAAATTTCCTGAGTGAGAGCAATCAACCAGTGGAACAGACGTTGCCTTCAGAAGTTGTGAATTCTCTTAACACTGGAAGTTTTAAAGAAGAGATTGGATTACCTTTTGTCTCAAATGGAATAGGGTTTCCTGCCTTTGCAGGGGGTTGGACTAGAAGACCTCCAAGGTCCCTTGCCTTCCTGTTAATTTCATCAGTCTTCAGAATGGATCAAAGGATCGCCTGTTCCTTGGTATGGGGTCCCCAGGGGCTCCTACTGTGACTCATGCAGCCTAACACAATTGGGATCCTGCAACAAAGTCACAACATTGGGGGTCAGTCAGTCACACAATGCTCAAGGACATTATGGCAGTGGTGAAATATATTTTTTTTACTACCGGTTCTGTGGGCGTGGCTTGGTGTGGCTTGGTGGGCGTGGCAGGGGAAGGATACTGCAAACTCTCCATTTCCACCTCACTCCAAGGGAAGGGTACTGCAAAATCCCCATTCCCTCCCCACTCCAGGGGGAAGGATACTGCAAAATCCCTATTCCTACCCCACTCCAGGGGAAGGATACTGCAAAATTCCCATTCCCTTCCCACTCTGGGGACAGCCAGAGGTGGTATTTGCCAGTTCTCCGAACTACTCAACATTTCCACTACCAGTTCTCTGAACTACTCAACATTTCCACTACTGGTTCTCTAGAACCTATTAGAACCTGCTGGATTTCACCCTTGCATTATGGTAAGCGAGACGTTCTTTCACCTGTTACTTTTCCTGCAAAAGAAGATACTGTGGGAACAGTTACCGTTTCCTTTTCCCCCATGAAATAATTAATTATGTTTTGGATTCAGATAACAACTTTAGCAAAGATCTACCCGGTAAGTGCTTCCTGGAATAATCAGAATGCAAAAACGAAAATGGCCCAACTGCTGGGAAAAATGCAAAACCATTTATCCGATAATAGACCACAGGATCTCTTTTTCAGCAGCTCGATGAAGAAGCTAAATTATATTTCAGGCGAGATAATGCAGCTCATTTCCATTACTCATCGTCTAAACTTGAAGTGTGTTCAGAAAAACACGAGATCTTTTGTTCTCACCGTTTAAAGAGATGATTGCAGTTCTTTGGTAATTATCCAAGTAATGATTGGATGGGTTCCTAGATGCTGCCTGCACTTTGTTGCTTTCCTGCAGATGTTTAATGACCAAGCTAGGCAACATCATCAGGGCAAGAGAGAGTGAGGTGTCTTGGCTGTTTATATATAAAAGCTTGCCCTGTCAAAACTATCAGGAGCTTGCCCTACCATCAATGATGGTATGGTGGCTTCTTCCTACATGCTATTATCAGTGTCAGGGTTCCAAATAATACACCCATAGCAAACAGAACTCCGAGGCAGGTAGGTTACTCAAAAAATAGTTTTATTTGGATATAATCATATTGGGACAGGCTGGTGAAAACCGACTCTGAATGTTCCCATGGTTTTCACCTACTGTATTTTTCAGAGTATAAGGTGCACCTTTTCCCCCCCAAAAAAGAGGGTTAAAATCTGAGTTTTACTCCAAATGTAGCCCCGCCCGGCTTCTCAAACGGAGGTTTCAGAGGCTGAAAAAAGCATCAGAAACGAAGCTTCAGAAAAGAAGCCCCCAAACAGAGCTTCAGAAAAAAAGCCTCCAAACAGAGCTTCAGAAAAGAAGCCCCCAAACAGAGCTTCAGAAAAGAAGCCCCCAAACAGAGCTTCAGAAAAAAGCCTCCAAACAGAGCTTCAGAGGTTTTTTTTCCTGAAGCTCTGTTTTGGAGGCTTTCAGAGGCAGGAAAAAAAGTTTTTTCTGAAATGGAGTTTCAGAAGTTTCAGAGGCAGAAAAAAAGCAAGGCACAGATCTCACAACCAAGGAACCTGTTGCTAAAATTCACCTCTGGGAACAGCTGATTGGGGGTATTCCGGGAGGCCGATCCACCTGCCAATCAGCTTTTTTCTTATTTTCCTCCCCAAAAAATAAGGTGCATCTTATACTCCGAAAAATACAGTAATTAAAAGTAAAAGTTTCTCCCCCTTTTCCAAACAATCAGTCATATGGTACAATCAGGGTGCCTTCCGGTTGCTGGGTAACTTCACTCCTCCTCTATCCGACCGCCTGTGAAAATGACCTTGGTTCCCAGGAGAAAGTATTTTGTTTTGGCTAAAAAAAACACCCCAGCTATCTCAATTCCCCGCTCCCTATCCCTCAGCTCCAGTGTGGCCACACCAAAGCCTCAAAATGGCGCCGGTCAGGTCCGCTTCAGGGTTGACAATCAGGTCACCAATCTTTCCTGCAGAAGGAAGATAAATAGAAGAGTTAGGAGCAACGAAACGCAGTTCAGGCAGAAACTGACTTAAGCCTCAGTTCTATTCAATGATTCTAGGTACAGTCCATTAACACAGGACCTCAAGGCTCAAGAGCAACCAAATGTAAGGGGAAGACCAAAATTGTAAGAGTTCTGTGACCCACAGCTGTTTTACACAGGAGGTTACAAGAGGAAAAACGTCAAAGCACATGCAGGTGCATGCGTGAAGGTAAGTGAATACCACTCCTGCCGTCCGGGACCTGATCCATGACTCTCTTTTTTCCCATTCCATTTGCTAAATCCAGATCCCGGATGTGAAATTCAACTGGCGTACGGCAAAGACAAAAATCAATCAACAGCCTCTCCAGATGTTATTAAGGCTACTAATCTACAACTCTCAGCAGCCGTCATGACGGGCCTGTTTATAGCTAACAACATCTGCTCTCCATCCCCCAATGTTTGCACGGTGACAGGATTTGACGGCCGACTTGAAGCCTCCTCCGTTAATGAGTTGATATTTGGGGAACGTGTTCTTTGACAGCCTCAAGATGGAAAATCTCTGTGACAAACAGGCAAAGGTAGCCTTAATAATTCTCCAAAGAGCAAACCTCGTTTCTTGTCTTTTCCGATAAGGTAGGTAGCCTCTTTGAATGCGACATTCAACCTTTTATCAGGAAAGTCAGGCGGCCTGTTTCGATGTAATTTGCGGAGATGCCCCCTCACCCGAGTAAGGGAACAGTTGAAATGCCAGGTGACAGTTTTAACAGTAGGAAATATTCTTCTTCTGCAGATTTTTGCACGCAGACAGCTAAGGACGTACGAAGTCATTAGAAATCCCTGGATAATTTCCAGAGATGTGAGTAAATTGCCTTTTCCTGACTATTGTTAAATACTCCTCAATTTACATACCGTATTTTTCAGACTACAAGACGCACCGGAGTATAAGACGCACCAAGATTTTGAAGAGGAAGACAAGAAAAAAAAATTAGTTTTTGCCCTCCCCAGTCCCCAGGAGCACTCTGCAGGCCTCCCAAACCCTCTGCGCATCCCGTTTTCGTGAAAAACGAGCCCGTTTTTGGCGAAAATGGGACGTGCAGGGTGGGGTTTCGGAAAACCAAAAAGGGCTGTATTCGGTGTATAAGACACACCAACATTTCCACTCTCTTTTATGGGGAGAAAAAGTGTGTCTTATACTCCGAAAAATATGGTACATACTAACTGCTTTGATTGAAGAAGAAAAAAACACAGTTACTTTTGTTACTACTTGGAAACCGTTTCTGGACTTTGTGCTTGAGGTGGGGAAAAAAATGAAACGTTGATTTTGAATTTTACTGATTAGATAGGTTTGTTGTTATAGAAATGGCTAGTTTGTATTATTATGTAAAAGTAAAAAGTTGAGGTTTGACGTTATCTTACTCTACTGCACCAAAGGGAGTCGGAAGTCAATGCCTTTTCTTTCTTTCTTTCTTTCTTTCTTTCTTTCTTTCTTTCTTTCTTT
>WNWU01000062.1:3759307-3770554 GCA_012654045.1 Ptyas mucosa | reverse complement strand
TTTCTTTCTTTCTTTCTTTCTTTCTTTCTTTCTTTCTTTCTTTCTTTCTTTCTTTCTTTCTTAATAATTAAAATTGTAAAAAAAAAAGAAAGAAATTTTTACAATTTTCGCATCAGTAAACATTTCGTACATATCTATTTTTCTTACTTCAATTTATCATTTATACCAGGGATCTGCAACCTTAAATACTCAAAGAGCCATTTGGACCCATTTCCCACAGAAAAGAAAACACACCGGGAGCCACAAAACCTGGGTGTGTGTGGCCAACTCAATGTCACTCACTTCCAACAGTCACATGACCCCCTAGCCATGTCTCCCCAGCCAGTCATTAGGGCAAAGAACCCATTGTTAAAAAACACTGGGAACCACAAAATCCTTTTGACATCTCTCTCTCTCCCCTCCCTCCCTCCCTCCCCCCCCTCTCTCTGTATCTCTTTCTCCCTTCCTCCCTCCATCTCCCTCTCCCCCTCTCTCTCCCCCTCCCTCTCTCTCTCCCTCCCTCCCTCCTCCCTCCCCCCTCTCTCTGTCTCTCTCTATGTCTCTCGCTCTCCCCCCCTCTCTATATCTCTCTCCCCCTCTCTCTGTATCTCTGTCTCTGCCCTAGCTGCTTCTCCATCCCCTGCTGTCCCCCTTACCTTCTCAGGCCAGGCGAAGAGTGACTGGGAGGGGAGGGCAAGGGGTGGGGCCAGCCAGTGGTGGGATTACCTGACAGGGAGCCACAGCAGAGGGCCCAAAGAGCCGCATGCGGCTCCAGAGCCGCAGGTTGCTGACCCCTGTTTTATACATATGATTCTAATATTGATTTATATACATAAAGATATCAATGTCCTCAATTTCAATCATACATTCTGTGTCCGTTCCATTTCCACTTGTTTGTTGTTGTTGTTTGTTGTTACATTTCAACTCCTATATCTTCCTCATTTACTCTTTCCTTGCCCTTTATACCTCTCCTCTAACCATTCATACCATTTCTCCCATACCATGTAGTATTCCGTTTCTTCCTTTTCTTGTATTTCTTTTGTGAGCTTGTCCATCTCTGCACACTCCAAACCTTTTCTAATCAAATTTTCTTCTGTTGGTGTATTATATTTTTCCAATTTTGTGCATATATTATTCTTGCCACTGTTATACCTCTGTACTTGAAATAAATGAAGAGAAGGACTAGGGGAGACAAGATAGCAGCGTTCCAATATCTCAGGGGCTGCCACAAAGAAGAGGGAGTCAAACTATTCTCCAAAGCACCTGAGGGTAGAACAAGAAGCAATGGGTGGAAACTAATCAAAGAGAGAAGCAATTTAGAACTAAGAAGAAATTTCCTGACAGTGAGAACAATTAATCAGTGGAACAACTTGCCTCCAGAAGTTGTGAATGCTCCATCACTGGAAGTTTTTAAGAAGATGTTGGATAATTATTTGTCTGAAGTGGTGTAGGGTTTCCTGCCTGGGCAGGGGGTTGGATTAGAAAACCTCCAAAGTCCCTTCCAACTCTTCTCTTCTCTTCTCTTCTCTTCTCTTCTCTTCTCTTCTCTTCTCTTCTCTTCTCTTCTCTTCTCTTCTCTTCTCTTCTCTTCTCTTCTCTTCTCTTCATTTGTAATGTTCCATAATGTTGAGGGCCACAAACCATTGGAGAAGAAGATTTCAGGGGAGAGGGGGGGGAGGGAGGGAGGGAGGGAGGGAGGGAGGGAGAGAGAGAGAGAGAGAGAGAGAGAGAGAGAGAGAGAGAGAGAGAGAGAAAGCAGCAGTTAAAAATGGGCAACAGATCAAGATTTATTCATAAAGGAAGGGGGAGAATTTAAGATGAAGTCAAGAGAACAATGCTTGTAGAGGAATTTCCTTTCCGATGGTTTTCATATGCACAATTAAGAGAAAGATTTAATACGGATAAAAGGATAATGGGGCTTGAGCAATTTAAGAATGAATTATGTACAAACGATGAACATTTAAGGGCCCCCAAAAGAGACAATTTGCCTTCCATTTCATATTCTTTCACCTCCTGTGCTTAGGATCTTGAGTCATCCCTGTCTAAAGACCCAGGCAAGGTAAGTAGAATCATGTTTAGTAAGACAAGCCTTGATATATTCCAATGGGATACTCTACAGGACTTTACAGGTCATAATCAGATTGTTGGGATGAAACCGGTGCATTGGCTGCCAAAATAAATATAATTTATGCAATGACTTTTCCTGCCAACAGTGTTGGATTCAGCCAGTTCGAACCAGTTTGACCTGGTTCGGGCAGAAATTTTGAGTAGTTTGGAGAACCGGCAAATACCATCTCTGGCTGGCCCTGCCGTCCTGTCCCCGCCATTTCCTGTCCTATATTCCCTTGGTTTTTTTTAGCTCAGCTGATTCGCGCATCGGAACGGATTGCCATGCCTCAGCTGAGCTTAACAACAGCTCAGCTCAACAGCGCTGACACCGAAGGTGGTCTTTGAGTGCTGTGCATGCATGCAAAGCACAAGTAAGGCATGCGCACATGCAAAGCGCTCTCTCATAGAACCAGTAGGAAAAGATTTGGAAAAGCACGACTGAGTGTGACCACTATTGTTCTGCCCCAGCTCCAGATTCCCAAGGATTGTGACACACACCAACGGTCCTTATCAAAGTTATAATGTACCAAGAATAAACAAAGTCTGGCAAAGGTTGGCAAACAGCCCAGAAAACAAGATACGATAAGACACTCACTCTCCAAAATGCTCTGTAATAATTACACGTTGTTTCCAGCAAGAAATTACTAACGGCGTGCGACTTAAATAGGCTAAGGGAGTGGCCAATTATCCTCAAACCTTACTCTCGAGGAGACCTCCTCCTCCTCCTGAGTAGCCACTCCTGCCTTTTGGCAGCCCTGTGTGCTTGAGCATTGAGGAGAGGCTCCTCCACTTCTCTCTCTCCACTTGAAGGAGCCTCTGGATGTTCTGAAGGCCCTGGCTGAGTCTCTGCCTCTGGCACCACATCCTCTTCAGCCTCCTCGCTGTCCAATGCGAGTGCCGGCTGTGCCGGCTGCTGGCACGACCCCACACCATCCTCCTCGTTGTCGGGATCAGCCACGATCCGCGCAGGCCGCTGGCGGGCCACAACAACTATATTCCAAACCAGCTTTATCTTCAAGGGGCGGTTCCATGTAGAACGCATTGCAGTAGTCTACTTGTCTGATGATGGCACGCATGAATGTCACCAGAATTTAATCGAATTCATTGAGAATTACAACAGAGTATGAAATAGAATTCAGGGCTCTTATTTGGTACATATGCTTGTTATTTTTCAGCTTTCCTTCAAGGAAATAATCTGCTTTTGGGGGGGATATTTTTTTTTCAATACGTCAAACTAAACGGATCGTTCGTTTGCTCGTGCCTCATTTGCCGTATAATCTTATTTTGGTCCCAGTCTTCCACGAACATTAATGGATATGGATCCGTTGTTTTTAAGCGTGGAATAACAGCTTCCGTTTAATGAGGGTGTAATATCTTCATAATGGCTGGATGGTAGACCGAATACGCTCATTATTTCACAGGGGTACGTGAAATCTGGGGTTGCTTCTGCAGTGGCTGGACAATTTGTCCCAGGAAGTTTGTCCCAAAGGTGCTTTTTCAGGAGGCACCTGGACTTTCTTGGTTTTTTTTTTCTTTGAAGACGTTTCGCTTCTCATCCAAAAGCTTCTTCAGCTCTAACAGGATAGGGGAGAATGGAAGGATTAACATTCCTTGCAGACAGCTGGACATTTGCATCTTTTTAGAGAGTCGTTGAGGCCACTTGGAAGTTAGATAAACTTCCAAGTGGCCTCAACATCACCTGAGTGGTGCTCCTGGTTCCTGTAGTCTGCCTTTTTTTCCCCTCTGGATTCATTCCTACTCCGATACCATTCAAAGGGTCTTCATCCCAAATTGTATAACTAAATGTCTGTAGATTCTCAATCATCCGTGGTTGTCCCAAAGGTGCTTTTTCAGGAAGCAACTGGACTTTCTTGTTTTTCTTTTTTGTTTTTTTTTAAAGATGTTTTGCTTCTCATCCAAGAAGCTTCCTCAGCTCTGACAGGATGGTGGGGAATGGAAGGATTTATGCTCCTTGCAGACAGCTGTCAACTTGCAAAGTTTTCAAGTTGCCATGAGCAGGAGGGAGGGAGAACTGATGGAGCTGATTGATTTCCCTAACTGAAACGACATTCCACAGATGCTTTTTTTACCACAATCAGTAGGAGAGTTTTGGGTTTCACAGCCAGCCAAAGTGGTTCATTGGAGAATGTGATTTATGATATAGCCAGGGAGGAGGGGGAGAGACAGGGTCATAGGGAAACGTAAATCTACGTGGGGTTAGTTCTAACTGCATCCGAATATTGCCGAAATGGTGCTCCTAATAAATGACTGTATTTCTTTTGAAGTTTGGCTCGTGGCTCATGAATTAATTAGGGCATCTTTCAGAAACTTCACAACAGCTGGTCATTTGCATTCTTTTAGAGGGTTGTTGAGGCCACTTGGAGGTTTGTCTGTGTCCTCAGGGTCACCTGAGTGGTGCTGCTGGTTCCTGTAGTCTACAATTTTTTTACTCTGGAAATCCATTCCTACTCCCACACCATTCAAAGGGTCTTCATCAGTGGTGAAATCCAGTAGCTTCGGACAGGTTCTGGAGATACGGTAGCGGAAATTTTGAGCAGTTCCAAGAACCGGTAGCAGAAATTTTGAGTAGTTCGGACAACCGGCAAGTACCACCTCTTGATGGCCCTAGAGTGGGGTGGGAAAGGAGATTTTGCAATATCCTTTCCCCAGGAGTGGGGAAGGAATGGGGATTTTGCAATATCCTTCCCCTGGAGTGGGGTGAGAATGGAAATTTTGCAGTATCCTTCCCCAACCACGCCTACCAGGCCACACCACACCCACCAAGAACCGGTAGTAAAAAAAATTGGATTTCACCACTGGTCTTTATCCCAAATTGTATAACTAAAAGTCGGTAGATTCTCCGTCATCCAACTCGTGGTTGTCCCAAAGGTGCTTTTTTCAGGAAGCAACTGGACTTACTGGTTTTTTCTTTGAAGCAAATGACCAGCTGTCTGCAAGGAGTATCAATCCTTCCATTGCCCACTATCCAGACAGAACTGAAGAAGCTTCTTGGTATGAGAAGCGAAACGTCTTCAAAGAAAAACAACAACAACAAGGAAGTCCAGTTGCCTCCTGAAAAAAAGCACCTTTGGGACAACCATGACCTGGATGATGGAGAATCTCTACAGACGTGTAGGAAGTTTGCTCTGAAAAGAAGAGATGTCTGCCTTTCACAAGCAGGAAAAGATCATAGCTTGGTGAAAAGCACCTGCATTGATCCTCAGAGGTTCCAAGTTCAAATCCGTCACGAAAAATGCCCTGTGGCTTTTGCTTTGACTAACACTGTCCCAGAGGTGAAATGCTACCTGTTCAGGCTGGTTCGCCCAAACCGGTAGTAAAAAATGCTTTAAAAAAGTTTTTAAAAAGGTTCCCAAGATTGTGTGCCACAGCTGTTTCCCCCTCTCGCTGTTCTACTTACCTTCCCAAGCCTCCTTTTGATGTGTACTGTGCATGTGTGCACACAGGATGCAGTTGGTGTGCAGTACGCATGTGCGGCCAGCAAACCAGTAGCAAACTGGTTCAGATCTCACCACTGCACTGTCCCTTCAATTCCACCCCAATCTGCCAGCCGCAGATGGACGTTCATGCAAAAATAGGATTCTCCATACTTCTGTATTAGCCAATTCCCCCAACTCCTCCTGCTGGACCAGGGGTCAGCAACCTGCAGCTCGGGAGCCGCATGTGGCTCTTTGGGCCCTCTGCTTTGGCTCACTGTCAGGTGATCCCACCACTGGCTGGCCCCACCCCTCGCCCTCCCCTCCCAGTCACTCCTCGTCTGGCCTGAGAAGATAAGAGTGATGGCAGGGGATGTAGAAGCGGCAGAGACAGAGAGATACAGAGAGAGGGGGAGTGAGAGAGACATAGAGAGATACAGAGAGAGGGGGCAAGAGAGAGACATAGAGACATACAGAGAGAGAGGAGAGAGAGAGAGGGAGAGAGAGATACAGAGAGAGGGGGAGAGAGAGAGACATAGAGACATACAGAGAGAGGGGGTGAGAGAGAGACATAGAGACATACAGAGAGAGAGGAGAGAGAGAGGGAGAGAGAGAGGGAGAGAGAGATACAGAGAGAGGGGGAGAGAGAGACAGAGAGAAATACAGAGAGAGAGGAGAGAGAGAGGGAGAGAGAGAGGGAGAGAGACATACAGAGAGAGGGAGAGAGGGAGACATAGAGAGATACAGAGAGAGAAGGAGAGGGGGGAGAGAGGGAGGGAAGGGAGAGAGAGATATGTCAAAAGAATTTTGTGGTTCCTGGTGTTTTTTAACAACTAGTTCTCTGCCCTAATGACTGGCTGGGTAGGCATGGCTAGAGGGTCATGTGACTGGCTAGGGGGAAGTGAGTGACATCGAGTTGGCCACACCCACCCAGGTTTTGTGGCTCCCAGTGTTTTTTTTTTCTGCTGTGGGAAACGGGTCCAAATGGCATGTTGCCCTAAATGTAAAGGTTTTAAGTCATTTTGCTCCTTCCTATCAATGTTGCTTCTAATAATCTCAGACATGTGCACCTTACCAATGAGCGAGAATTAATGAGAGCCATTATCCACATGGGGAACAAAGATTAATGAGACAGCCCTTTCATGCCCAACAAATTTACCAGGGCCTCTTCATTTTGGGGATCGGGAGGGAGAAAATACATTCATCATTTTCACGAAAACCAGGTGACTGCTGGCATCCACTTTCAGCCTTAAGCATTAACCACAATCCTGGCATACAGGTGGGAGAAGAGTGATGGATTTGGCCAAGGCGAGCCGGAGGATTTTGTGCAAAGAACATTGGCCCTGGAAATCCCAACGGTGCTCCTTTTTCAAGACGCAACTGGACTTCCTGGTTTTTCCTTTGAAGACGTTTCGCTCCTCATCCAGGAAGCTTCTTCTTGGTGGGGAACGGAAGGATTTGTATTCCTTGCAGACAGCTGGTCATTTGCATTATTTCTTTTTAGAGAGTTGTGGAGGCCGCTTGGAGGCTTATTTGGGTTTACTGAGTAGTGAAAATGGGTGTGGAGTCTTCTTGGGACTGTTGAAAGAAATGGTAGGATTCAGCCGGTTCTATCCGGTTCGGGCGGTAACTGTGGTAGGCTCCACCCATCCACCCGGATGTAATGCCGTCCTATTTTGCCATGTTTTGGAGGCGTGTTCATGAGCAAAGAACATGCGCAGAATGCCGGGCGCGCATGGAATGCGCGTGCTCACATTTGCAAACCGGTATGGAAGGGAAGTGAATTCCCACCTCTGGTTGAAACTGTCTGTGTTGCAGACTGGAGATAGATGATGTCGTATCCCTTCCCCTCTGTTGAGAGAGGGCTGTTCGATTTTGACATATGTTAGGGAATGGCTATTGCCTAACTGGTTGGGTTGGCAATATATTTATTTATTTATTTATTTAAATTTGTATACCGCCCTTCTTCTGCTAGACTCAGGGCGGTGCATATATAAACCGTCAATGCATGTTTGCGGTCAAAATGTAATGTATAGCTTTAAGACTGTAATGCTGTATTGCATCATACTGTATTCTGATTGGCTAGCTCTGTAGCCAATGTACATAAGAGGAAGCTTGAATCATGGCTTATTTTTTCTTATTACATTATTATTGCTGCCTCTGCTCCTCTCTGCCTGTTCTCTCTTGCATGATCACTGCTTGATCATTGCTACTTGTTGTTTTCTACTGTTTTACGGATTGTTTTACTGCTGTACGTGTTCCTGTTTGCAACTCCAAAAAGAACTGTTTTATTGCATATGACTACAACAACTGGTAAGAAGACTTTGTTCTTAGAATATCCCTGGATTGACAATTTAACTATCTTTATCTGTGTATGACCTGGATTGTTTATTGGACTTGGCTTTGCTTTTTCCTAAAAGTAAAAGAATATCATAACTCAGTGTCTGTATTGACAGCGCTTATTCACAATCACTTTCAGCTGTTTCTTATGTGCACAACCTTGCTACTCAAGGGTTACTCTGCGCGTATTCCTTAACAACATAGATGACCTCTTAGACCCCCTCTTTGAAACCAGCGGTCCAAAACTAGAAACTCTAGTTGCCTCTTGAAAAAGCACCTTTGAGATAACCATGACCCGGAGGACTGAGAATTGCCGTTGGCCCTGGAAAGCTCTTTTGAAAGTCCTTTGCCGATGGGAATGCAGTTCCCAGGGTTTTCCGGAAGTCCCTTCTAGTTGGCAGCTACTCCTCCAACTTCCAGAGCTAGATGGACATGCATTAAGTTAAGATCATCTATCTAGTCTAGTCCTACGAGCGAGTTCATCTTCCTTACTTGGAGTAGGATTTATTGTGGGGAGGAAACTCTAATCCATGAAATAAAAAGTGTGTCATTATCTAATTTAATTTAATTAATTCAATTTATATGCCGCCCCTCTCCGAAGACTCAGGGGGGCTAATTGAGTGCTGTGAAAAATGTGTTTTGTTTTCTTGGGATGATGATTCAGAAATCATCCATGGGGGCACACCGTTTAGGCTTAATTTATCCCAGGGAGACAAATGCGATCGTTGTTACTTCTCGGAGTCAACACGTAGCTTGTTCTGACCCAGCCTTAGCAGAACCAATAAACTGACTCCTTGTCCTGAAAAAAACCCTCTTTATTTAGCTACTGTGAATTAATGGCATTCACACCAGAGGCGGGTTTCAGTAGGTTCTGACCAGTTCTGGAGAACTGGTAGCAGAAATTTGAGTACTCAAATTCTGACTGGCGCCGCCCTCATCTACTCTCTGCCTCCTGAGTCCCAGCTGATCGGGAGGAAACGGGGATTTTGCAGCAACCTTATCACTGGAGTGGGGAGGGAATGGAGATTTTACAGTATCCTTCCCCTGGAGTGGGGTGGGAATGGAGATTTTACAGTATCCTTCCCCTGGAGTGGGAAGGGAATGGAGATTTTACAGTATCCTTCCCCTGTCATGCCCACCAAGCCATGTTCACCAAGCCACACCCACAGAACCGGTAGTAAAAATTTTTGAAATCCACCACTAATTCACACACCAAGAAGTCCAAGCAATAATCCTGCCAAGGGTTAATTGCAGTAACAGACCTTATCGATCCTTGGATAATTTATTTTTATTTATTATTTATTTTATTGGTTCAATTTATATGGCGCCCTTCTCCGGAGACTCAGGGCGGCTTACAATACGTTAAGCAATAGCCTTCATACTTTTGTATATACCTGCTTAGTAGGGCTTTCGCCCCCCCCCCCCAAAAGCGGTGTTCTTTTTTATACAAAGTCAGCTTATTGCCCCCACAATCCGGGTCCCCATTTTATCTACCTCGGAAGGATGGAAGGCTGAGTCAACCTTGAGCCTGGTGAGATTCGAACTTGCAGTAATTGCAGGCAGCTGGTGCTACTTAACAGCACTTTAGTTTGCTGTGCCACCAAGGCCGAGAGCTCCCAGTCGCAAAACTGTAAATTAATTCCTGGCAAACAGTCCCTGAGGCACAAATCACGATGAGCAAATCGTCGGAAAGAAAGGCGAATGGTTGTCTTCTACAACCACCATTCCTCTTTTGCGTCTATTTATTCCCCAGCCAGGGAGAGGCTGTTCAGCATCCACGTGTGCCTTTCTTTCCCGAGTCGGCCCCTGATCCTCGTTCGTTCTCCTCTCCTGACAGCTCTACGCATGCGCACATCTGGAAGAGGCCCCAGCTGTTCTTCTTCCCCACTTATCTCCGAATCCGAAGGCAGCTGGGAAATGTCGGGACGGCTCTGGCTTTATCTCTGCTTCCGACGCAGAGCATCCATCAGAGCCCTCCCCAGGCTCCAGGACTGGCCCAAGTTCCTCCCCAACCTCCTCATCCTCTGAATCTACCGCCAGCTCCGCTGGCAGCTGGCAGGCCATAACACTGATATTGTTCGACCGACAGCTATTGGAGCAACAGTTGTTCTTTTTTTCCAGGAGGATCGACAAAGAGAATTTTCTAATTGCTCATCAGTAAGAGAGTGACAATATCTGCTGATTGCCTAAAAGCCATCTCATCTGTCCGAGGGAGCATTTGCGAAGAAGATGCTATCAAGTGGCTGTTTAATTAGGTTGTTGTAAAGGAAGCTGGTTCTCTTCCAGCAAACGGGAAATGAAGATTCTCTAGCAAAATTGCTAACCTGTTTCCTTCCAAGTGAAACTTCGGAAAGCAACGGGTGTCCGTCGTCTGTCTGAAATGGCCTTCAGCGCAAAGGCAGGGCTGCCCAGCAAGATTTAGGAGTCAGCAGATCCATTGACATCAGGGCAGGATAATTATGCAAATTATGGCGTGCTTGCATTTCGCACAGATGACCAAGGTTGGGATTTCTTAACTGCCAGCGATCACCTGGTTCCCGTGAAATTGATAAATATATTTTCTCCTGATCCCTAAAATGCCTAACCATGGAGTAAAATCTTTGAACCATGGTGGCGCAGCAGTTAGAATGCAGCATTGCAGGCTAACTCTGCTGACTGCCAGCAGTTCAATCCTGACCAGCTCAAATTTGACTCAGCCAGCCTTCCTTCCTCCCTCCCTCCCTCCCTCCCTCCCTCCCTCCCTTCCTTCCTTCCTTCCTTCCTTCCCAGTAGTTAGAATGCAGCATTGCAAGCCAACTCTGCCGACTGCCAGCAGCTCAATTTTAACCAGCTCAAGGTTGACTCAGCCTTCCATCTTTCCGAGGTCAATAAAACGAGGACCCAGATTGTTGGGGGCATGAGTCTGACTCCATAAACTGCTTAAAGAGGGCTGTAAAAGCACTGTGAAGCGGTATATAAGTCTAAGGGCTATTGCTGTTTGTCTGTTGAGATTCTCATCCATCCAGGTCGCGGTTGTCTCAAAGGTGCTTTTTTCAAGAGGCAACTGGACTTCCTTGTTTTGTCTTTAAAGACTACCGAGCTGTGGCCCATTTGGAACCGGGCCATACCAGCTGCGGATAAGAACGTGTGTTACACACAGTCCCACTCAAGTCAGTGGCAGGCGCTGGCGAACGCAGCCCCATTCACACAAGTGGTGAATGAATGCGCCTCCTGCTCGCACAAATGAAGTAGTGTGCGTGCTCGCACATGCCCTCTCAGCAGTGATGGGATTCAGCCGGTTCGCACAACTTCGGGAGAACCGATTGTTAACTTTCTGAGCCGTTGGCAAACTGGTTGTTAGAAGAAATCATTAGGGCAGAGAACCAGTGGTGGGATTCAGCCGGTT
>WNWU01000062.1:3695227-3716919 GCA_012654045.1 Ptyas mucosa | reverse complement strand
CATACATACATACATATTTTTCAGGAAAAAGATCTGAGGTAAAAAAAAATATGCTCCAAAGTCTCTCTTAATCACATACATACACACACACAAACACACACTTACATACATACATATTTTTCAGAAAAAAGATCTGAGGTAAAAAAATATGCTCTGAAGTCTGTCTTAATCACATACATATATACATATTTTTCAGGAAAAAGGTCCGAGGTAAAAGAATATGCTCTGAGGTAGGGGTGAAATGCTCCCGGTTCGGATCGGATCGCCTGATCCGGTAGCAATGGCGGCGGGTGTTTCGGAGATGTTCAGAGATAACACATTGTAAGCCGCCCTGAGTCTCCGGAGAAGGGCGGCATATAAATCGAACCAATAAATAAACAAACCAGTAGCAAAAATCCCTCCCCACCCCCATGCCCAGCTGAGCCGCGCAATCATCAGAGGCTTTTTATTTTATTTTTAAAAGTATTTTTTCTACAACTTCTTCAGCCGAAAAAATGCTTTTAAAAGTAAAAACAAAGCCTCTGCCGATTAGGCAAGTCAGCTGGGATTGTCAGAGGCTTTTAAAAGCATTTTTTACAACCTCTTCAGCCGAAATGTAAAAAAAATGGTTTTAAAAGAAAAGAAAAAAAAGTTGGCCATGCCCACTCAGTCATATTACCCCACCACCACCAAGCCATGCCCACAGAACCGGTAGTAACAAATTTTACATTTCACCACTGCTCCGAGATCTCTCTTAATCACATACATACATACATACATATTTTTCAGGAAAAAGATCTGAGGTAAAAAAAATATGCTCCAAGGTCTCTCTTAATCACATACATACATACATCATGCATATTTTTCAGGAAAAAGATCTGAGTATGTATGTATGACATAAATACATACATACATACATAAATACATACATACATATATACATACTTTTCAGGAAAAACATCTGAGGTAAAAAAATATGCTCCGAGGTCTTTCTTCATCGCACACACACACACGCGCACACACACATACATACATACACACATACATATTTTTCAGGAAATAGATCTGAGGCTAAAAATAATAATAGTTTCTGTGCTCTGACGGCTCTCGTAATATACCACATCCGGTTACATCCAAGCATCAAGCTACCTGTACTTTCATGTCCTAATGTCATTTTTGTCATTTACTTAGGTAGGGACATCAATCTTATCCCTAACTTTTGACGAGACAGGGAAATTTGACTGGTAACGTCCTTGTAATGTATAATTTGACCCTTAGATAAAAATAAAGAGCATTGCAATTTGATGGAGGCGGATGAGTGACCTTGTAATGTTAGCTAATTTTTTTCAGGCTTCAATGCGTAATTCAACCTGATATGATCATTAGCATGCTCCTTGGGTGTGAGGGAAATCTGGAAATTTCAGTGCGATGATCCGAGCAAAGGAAACTAAGTGGAGATATGGTATCAGTGCTCAGGTGCATAAAAATGGGCCATAAGGAAGAAGCGATCTATAATGGCTCTAGCTATCTTGTTTTCAATTAGTTATGAAAAAAATTATATATTCTTTGTGGGAAGATTTATGCAACAATGGAAGAGTCAGCAGAGCCTGCGGAGATTCTGGATCCACCATCATTGAAGCTTTCTTTGAAGCAGCTGATCATCCATCTTTCATGGACAGTTTAATTGGTTCCCCTAAGATAATCTTTGTAGTTGCTTCCACCTTCGTGATTCTGTTATTTCTTCCTCCGGAGCACGTTGGCTCTCCATGTTGAGGGCCACTAAGCTTTAAAATATGAGAAGTCGGTGTCTTCCAGAAGTTTTTTTTTAAAGTTTTTTATTTTTAAACAAAAACAACATATAAAACAACATCTTTTCATATACTTACAGACAGTGATTCGGTCGGTTAAAATCATTTTGTGCTCTCAATACTTTCAAAATTTCAATTGTAACAAGTATTCTTTCACCTAACTAAAAACAAATGTTTACACATTTTATCCAAACTTCATTTCAAATATAATACTTCATCTCCATTCTATCTTATCTACCCATTGGTAAAATAGCTCCCATATCAAATAATATTGTTGATCTTCCTGTTCTCTTATTTCAAATGTCAATCTGCTCATTTCAGCACAGTCCAATATTTTTTTAATGATGTCTTCATCAGCAATTTTCTTCTCTCCTTTCCAATTTTTTGCAAATACAATTCTAGCCGCTGTTAAGATATTCACAATTAAGTATTGCAATTCTTTATTGAATGTCTCTGGTAAGATCCCTAATAAAAATATCTCTGGTTTTAAGTCAATTTGTCTCTTTGTCATTTTTTCCAACCACGTGTGTATCTTAGTCCAAAATCTCCTTGCTTCTATGCATGTCCACCACATATGGTAATAAGATCCTGGGGTCTGATGACGCTTCCAGCATTTCTCTGATTTATTCTTGAACATTCTGACTACCCTCGTGATAGGTAGATGCCACCTGTAAAACATCTTATACAAATTCTCCTTAAATGCTGTAGACATTGTCATTTTATAGTTATGTGACCACAATTTTTGCCATTTCTCCAAATCAATACCATAACCAAAATTTTTCCCCCACGCTATCATTGATTCTTTAACTTGTTCTTCTTCAAATTTTACCTCTAACAAATATCCATATAACTTTTTAGTTACATGGTCATCAGAACCAATCAATATCTTATCTAAAATAGTCAAAACATTATAAATACCTTCTTGTTTGAGATCTTCTCGATATCTAGAAAATATTTGCATATATGAAAACCAATCCATCTTAAATCCCTGGTCTTCTAAATCTTGTTTTAACTTAAGATCACCCTTTTCATCCAATATTTCACTGTATCTAACAATTCCAGAATTGTTTTTGAAGACGCCAACTCCCTCTCCTCAAAACCTTGACCATTGGGCCATTTTCCTTGGATTTAGAGGGAGTCATAATCCATATCCCTGTGGAACAAAACTTCTTGTTTCTTTCTGCTATAGGCAGTGATGGGATTCAGCCGGTTCGGGTCGGTTCAGGTGAACCAGTTGTTAAACTGCTGGCTGGCCTCACCCCCCTTCCAGGCGTCCTCATTTTGGCTCCCAGGTAAGTGAGAGATGCCTACTAGGCCCAAAACGGCGCACAGGGGAGGGGGCGACATGCCCCCCTGCAGTCCATTTTTGCTCCCAGGGGGGTGCAGGAGGCCGAGTGCTGCCTATCGCACCCCCTGGCCATGCCCACCATGGCCACGCCCACCCACCCATTAGGATGGAGAACCGGTTGTTAAATTATTTGAATCCCACCACTGCCTATAGGGAATAAAGCAGTGGTGAAATCCAATTTTTTTTTTACTACCGGTTCTGTGGGCGTGGCTTGGTGGGCATGGTGTGGTGTGGCTTGGTGGGCATGGCAGGGGAAGGATACTGCAAAATCTCCATTCCCATACCACTCCAGGGGAAGGATAATGCAAAATCTTCATTCCCACCCCACTCTGGAGGCAGCCAGAGGTGGTATTTGCCAGTTCTCTGAACTACTCAAAATTTCCGCCACCAGTTCTCCAGAACCTGTCAGAACCTGCTGGATTTCACCCCTGGAATAAAACATAGATATCTGGTAGTCTTGCGAGATAGTCAGAAATGATATGAACTGGGACTGAAGAAGTTTGCAGAATCTCAGCTTGCTGGGAAAGTAACTCCAAGGTGGTAGGATCAAAGCTTAAAAGACTCCATTTTAGATTGTTCTTTATATTTGCTGAATTGTTTGCCAGATGCCCTTGAAGAAGAAGATTACCGGAGCCAAGGTAAATCTTCCAAATTTAAAATAATATCAAATAGCATCCTAGAAAGGATTGTATTTCTCGACTCTTTTATCATTCATTCAACCTCTGCAGAAAATGGATGCACCTTGTGTCTTCTCAGGGGGATGTGGAAACAAAATGCATCGCTTTTATCAGCCTTTAAAACATATATTTAATGGCCATCAGAGACCAACCAGAGAGATTTGTTTTGGAGAAATACATTTTCAGTTAAATTAGAAACCGTCCCTCCTCCCTTCCCCCCACAACCAATTTCTGGGAACCAGGTCTCATTATAGTTTCCGCTAAAGACAGGAGGGAAAGGAGTTGTGCAAAATTTCAAAATCCCAAATCAATAATTAGTAATCTTTTTTTTAAAAAAAACTTTTGTATCCCACCTTGACTACTTTTATAAATAACAAAAGGCAGAGAATATACTTAATATTAATGCTCTGTTGCAGTGGTGGGAGTCAAGTAATTTAACAACCGGTTCTCTGCCCTAATGATTTCTTCCAACAACCAGTTTTCCAAACTGCTCAGAAAGTTAACAACCGGTTCTCCTGAAGTTGGTGCGAACCGGCTGAATCCCACCACTTCTCTGTTGGAAGAAATGTCCTTCTGGGTTCAGTTCCAAGTGGGGAAAAAGACACTGGATCCATGGAAATTGCTCGGAAAGATGGTTTTTAATGGCAGACAGGACCGCACACCTTGAAGATCTTGGGCGAAGAAAAAAAAGGGGAGAGATGCTGAGAGTGCCTGGGTTTTATGCCCTCTCTGGGCTTTGGAATTTGAGCTTGTATTCTGATTGGTTGTCAGACTCCCATGGGGGCCATGCAGGGGTAACTTTGTAGGTTGTCTTTGTCCCAAGCTTGGTTGAGCCTTGCTGGGTGATGATGTAATGAAAGGGCTGTGGGCAAGTCCTCCTATGGCTCTGCCTGCAGGAGGTAGATCTTTGTTATGTAGAATAGTCTGCCCCAGGCCTTAATGGCCCATTAACAAGGGTGGGGGAGTGAGTTCTGCCTCCCTTTTAGGGGAAATATTCCTCCCTTTTAATATTTCCTAAAATAACTCATTTTCATAGGAGAGGGGTGAGTGCTAAATTCCTACAGCTCCTTCCTTCCTTCTCCTATTTCCCCACCTACCAGGCGAGCTGAGCTGAGAGAGAAAGGGACTGTCACAAAATCAGCCAGCTTGCTTTCACACCTAAGGCAGGACTAGAACTCATGGACTCCCGCTTTCTAGTATGATTACTAGAGCCTTCGTGGCGCAGCAGACTAAAGTGCTGTTAAATAGCACCAGCTGCCTGCAATTAGTGCAAGTTCAAATCTCACCAGGCTCAAGGTTGACTCAGCCTTCCATCCTTTCGAGGTAGGTAAAATGAGGACCCAAATTGTGGAGGCAATAAGCTGACTTTGTATAAAAAAGAACACCGCTTAGGGGGGGCCGAAAGCCCTACTAAGCAGGTATATACAAAAGTATGAAGGCTATTGCTTAAAAGCATTGTAAGCTGCCCTGAGTCTCCGAAGAAGGGTGGCATATAAATTGAACTAATAAATAAATAATAAATAAATAAATACTGTGCTTGATTTCTTATTCGGTAAGATGATAAAATTAACGCAGAGCTACTGTGGGAAAAATGCATATTTAGATGGCTAGAATCAAGACGATGTATAGAGATACAAGCGATCTGGCTTTTGAACTGAAATCGTTTCTCGTATCAGGAAAATTCCCATAGATTCGTTCTCCAGGTGCCGATGGGAGATGTTTTAATTTCCCAGCATCTGGCATTCCCAAACTGCTCCCTCTTCTTGTTTTATTGTTTATTTCTTTTCCTTTGTTCTCTTGAAGGTAAGCAGACAGCAGAAAGACAAGAAGCAACCTGAGATCCATTCCCTATGAATATGCATGTTTATGTCATCTGTTGCTTATGCATTAGTTTTCCCTTCCTTTCTAAAGTACATAAATACCAGAGGTGATATTCAGCTGCTTCGGACCGGTTCAAGCAAATCGGTAGTGGTGACCTGTGGGTGGGCCTGCCCACAGGCCCGGGTGCAATCCTGTAAAAACCAGGAAGTAATGACACCAGGCAGGTGGGTGGAGCTTCTCTCCGCCATCGCTACCGGATCGCCGAATCACCCAGCACGATCGCTACCGGATCACCCGATCCAGTGTGAACCGAGAGGATTTCACCCCTGCTGTGATCCCCAAGAGAATATAACTAAGGGAACACAGAACTTATAAAGTGTGCTATTTTATCTCCTGCTTAAGTTTTCCTTTTAAGTATTGGGTTGGTTGGGGTTTTTTTTTTTTGAAGAATCTGGAGATGGATCTTGGTTTTTGCCTTCAGTTCCTGTTCTTCAGGACCTGAAATCGTGTTTATGAGTAATAGTCTGATGCAAATATTAAATGGGCCCTTTAGCTCCTGTATGACAGATGCTGTCAGGATATGAATTGTGCAACCGACTGAAGTCACCTTAAGTCTGACACTGGATAAATTAATACCAGAGAAAATATGTTGATCAGCAGCAACTCAAGATTTGACCAGCAAGATGAGCTGTGAGTCAGGCTCCCAGTTTAACTCATGCAAACTATTGCCTGGGCTGGGAAAAAAAATGGTAAGGACAGAGTGAATGGATTCTGTTGAATTTAACATGGAGGAAGAAAATCAGTGTGGCCATTGCATATACAGGCAGTCTGTTGTGACCCCGACTCTCGAGCCTGTCCTAACAGAGGAAGAGGACTCAGAAAGTGATGGGGATGAACTGACAAGGCCTCCCTCTCCAGGACCCTCCTCTCTGGCAATGCCTCAGGTTCCATCCGAAGGCCAAGAGGAACAGCCTGGGATATGCCAGGAGGAAAGCATATCGGAACAACAACAGATAGGGAGCGAAGATGATGAATCCTGGCTTGATCCCAGGCAGCATCGGAGGGAGAAGTGTGCGCGGCAACGAAAGAGGCATGGGAGGGCCAGATATTGAGCTGAGTCACTGAGCCGCACCCCACAAGGAATAAAAGTGGGTGTGATTGCTCTTCAGGCTTTGTGACGGTCAAAGTTAAAAACCTGAGCATCACATCGCGTTACCTGAAATCTGGCTTGTGCATATTTGGATTGGACCTTGGCTAACTCTTGCTTCGCGGATTATGTTTTGCTACTGAACCAGACTGAGGATAAACTCTCTCTTGCTGACTGTGAGTGAAAACCGACTTGGCAGGCATTTCGCAGTTTACTGCCAAAACTCTTATCTGCGAGGGTTTCTAGTCTGATTGCTTAATAAAATCTTGGCAGGCGTGCCTGGTTGTGTGTTTGCCTGTGTGGGGAAGAGGGACAGAACACAGTCTTCAACGTCCAACCATTTGTTTAGTAACTGTCCAAAATGATGGAAAGCTGAAAAAAATGAATTTCAAACCACTCGCTGCATTTATAACTGTCTCAGCCTCGCCACAATCATTTAAATAAAATTTGGACATTTGGCAACTGGCAGAGGTGGTGTGCGGAAGAAAACAACCAAATTCAGAGAACACCAAGGACCCCCACAATCCTCCTCCTCCTCCTCTCTGCAAACCCCACTCCCTTCTAGCACTGATGATATTAGCTAGCTGGGTAATGAAACGTCTGCAAGAAAACAACGAGGCTCAGGGAGCACCAATCTATTTATAGTCTATCTCAATGGATTATAATTTTAGACTTCCTCTGATCTACATTATAATTTATCTCAATGAAGTATAAATAATAATTGAATAAGAAATTGAAATGAGAATAAAGATAATTAGAAAATCGGGTGTGCTCGAATACCACTTTAGATTGAACTGAAAAGGGAAACAACAGGAGAGAGGGGAAGGAGTAGAGAGAGAGGAAGGGAGAGGAGAGGAGAGGAGAGGAGAGGAGAAAGAAGAAAGAAGAAAGAAGAAAGAAGAAAGAAGAAAGAAGAAAGAAGAAAGGGAGGGAAGAGGAGTAGAGGAGAAGATTAGAAGGGGGAAGAAGAGAGGAGTGGGGGAAGAGAAGGGGAAGTAGGAAAGAGAAGGAGAGAAAGAACGAAGGAAAGAGGAGAAGAGAGAGGAAGGAAGAGAAGGGGAGGAGAAGAAGAAAGGTTGGAATAAAGGTAAAGGTAAAGAGTCCCTTGGGAATTGGGCGGCATAGAAATGCGAAAAAATAAATAAATAAAAATAAGGGTAAAAGAGCAGTCCCAAAAAAGTAAAAATTAAAAATGAAAGCTAAAAGAAAAGATGAATGAAAAATGATGAAAATGACTGTACGTGTAAATGTGTTTATGAGAAATAAAAATTTAAAAAATTATATATATATAAAAGAAGTATAATTTTAGACTTCCTCTGATCTAGTCTGCTCTGACAGTAACCTCATTGGATCCATTTCCACGCGGACCTACGTAGAACTCACACAATCAGTCACGTCTAATTTTATGTATTGGATTCACTGGGATTCGCAGAATGCAATTCCACTCATCAGGCTTCAAACCAGATTATTTTTGGTGTGTGTTTGTTCTTGATTTGAAAATTGTATTGTAAAATGAACTTTTGAGGGAAATTTGGATATTTTTTTTCACTCAGGCCAACTTTAGAGGAAAAATGTCTTGCAAATGGAATGGGCCAATGGAATCACGAGATTAAGGTTTTGGCCAACAGCATTATAGATAGCAAGTAGACAATAAAAGGATGCAGTTTTTTACTTTTAGGGGTTCAGGTCTGTTCTCAAACCCAGAGAAAATAAAATAGCTTGTTTTCTGAAATCAAGTTCAATGAATAAATACCCAGTAGGAAGAGAAGCAATTCAGGGTCTCCATTTTAGGATATATATATGTGTGTGTGTGTGTGTGTGTGTGTGTGTGTGTGTGTGTGTGTATAAATATATAAATATAATATATATATATAATGCCACCTTCATTCAAGCCTGTCGTTGATGCGTCATATTTGCCCAAAACATTTCTGAGTTCATTTCTTCTATCCAGATGGCCAACACTGATTTTATCCTTCCTATCACTCTGCGGCTTATATCAACTCTCCACCATCTTGAGAATGTATGCTCATCTCTTTTGCAAGAATTGGATCCCAAAGACCTTAATTTTTATTCTTAACACAGGCCTGTGTCGGGAGAAATATCCATCTTATTCAGTTCCAAGCTGGGAGAAAGACACTAGAAATATGGAGACTGATGGGAAAGATGGTTTAATGATGAACAGAACCACCGAGCATGTGGCTCTGGTGCTGCTGAGCCCATGGAGCTGAGAGTGGAGGGTTTTTATACCTTCGCTTGGGCTTTGCACTTGAGCTTCCTGTTCCTGTGCAAGAACATGTATTCTATTGGCTGTTGTAGGGGTTACATAGGGGTCATAGCTGGCTCTATAGGCAAAATACAACGTATGTTTTGTAAACATCTACAGTAATTTACATTGCAGGTTGTCATTCTGGACAAACAAAGTGCAAAGAAGAGCAACTAAGATGATTAAAGGCCTGGAGACTAAAACAACAGAAGAACAGTTGTGTCAGGGCTCCAAGGAAGAGACCCAATGAAATCAAAACTCTGAGGCCTGGAGTTTCCTCAAAGTAAGAATTTATTAGGAATGCCATATTGGCACAGCTGGTGAAAACCCGACTCTGAAGGACTCGAGCTTTTCCCCAAAGCTCTTTCCTCCAGGTCATGTGTCCATCACATAGTCCAATCAGGTCACAGTCCTCCTTCAGCTGCCGTTGGCCCACGCCTTCCCAACACCTGGTGGGGACGTCCTTAGCTCCCACGGGAAAGAATGTTATTTTGACTACAATTCCCCCAGTTATCTCTATCTCCTCCCTCACGTTCCCACAGCTGCCACCGGCCTGGCTGTGGCCAGCCCTGAAGATTTCCAAAATGGCTTCAGAGTTGACAGATTGGAGGATTTGAGTTTGGCTAGTCTAGAGAAAAGAAGAACTAGAGGGGACATGATAGCAGTCTTCCAGTATTTGAGGGGCTGCCACAAAGAGGAGGTGACCCCACTTATTTTACAAAGCACCAGAAGGCAGGACAAGAAACAAGGAATGGAAACTAATCCAGGAGAGAAGCAACCTGGAATTAAGGAAAAATTTCCTAACAATGAGAGCAATTAACCAGTGAAACAGAAGTTGCCTTCAGAAGTTGTGAGTGATCCATCACTGGAGGTTTTAAAGAAGAGACTGGACAGCCACTCATCTGAAATGCTATAGGGTCTCCTGCTTGAGCAGGGGGCTGGACTAGAAGACCTCCAAGGTCCCTTCCAGCTCTATTCTGTTTGAAATCACACAAGCAGGATCCATCCACAAGATCTAATGAAGCCTGCCACCCGAATGGCTTCCTAGTGTTACATTATTTATGGCTTGACGGCAGAATATTCCTGGGTGTGATCCACTGGTCGACCATGCCATTCTGATTCTCGGTATCTCTATCACAAGTGCATCGAGTCGACACAATCAGCTGTTTCCTTCCTCTTTGCCAAGACACCGAAACCCAGTCTTGTCATAATCCCTCACTGGCTGAACTGCAATGTATTTGGTTCATTTCATCATGACCTAAATCTTTTTAGCATCTTAGCTCCAGACGGAGTGTGAATTTGCACTTTCAAGGAGAAAAAGAGAAACAGAAAGGAAGATGTGGGGATTGTACGTGGGGGGAAAAAAAATTAGAGAAGACACCTCACTGCATTTTTCATTGGCCTTCTCTTAGCAGGAGTATTACGGGTAGTTCCCGTGAAGGGGATTACAGCAAAGTTGTCCTGCCTCAAAATCTATCCTAGTATTTTGTTCCACGAGTGATTCTTTTAAAAGTCTAGTTCAAGGGATTAGATAGATTTAAATGCCATTTTCTTAAACTCAGTGTGCCTGGAGGACAGGAAGGAAGGATTATTTATGCTTAGAGGCAACACAGTATAACTCAAAAGTAAGCAAGTGGAAACCTATCTAACTTTGATCTGTATGTAGGAAAAGAGGAACGAAGGAAGCTGTAACTATTTGGTGCCTGCCATAGAAAGGACCTGGATTGTACCTGTAGGATATGTGTTCCAGATCTGTTACTCTGTTAAATTTGTTTTAAGATAGTTGGAGAAAAGATATGCTGAACAGGGGTGGGTTCTACTTACCTTTACTACCGGTTTGCAACAGGATCGCGCGCGCAAGAGAGTGAAGCAAGAGCACACGCCTTGCTTCCGCACATGTGCAGATCGTCGAGGACGACATCCGGGGTGGTGGGCGGGGCCTCCCGCCAGTTTTACTACCGGTTCTTGCGAACCGGTCCGAACCGGGGGCAACCCACCACTGATGCTGAAGCATACCAATATGTAACAATGTTGTGTTAGGATAGATCTTCTTTTGTTTGAGGCTGGTTAGAAAGAGGACCTGTTAAGGGGACACTCCTTAATGCCAAGGCAATAGAGATAAGAAAGGGCCATCCTCACAAAATATTTTATGGGTATAGTTATGGGGAGGTATTGACAAACATGTAATTAGAAGACTTGATCTTAGGGAAAATTATTGAATATGCAGAAACCGATAGGCTAACAAGAACTTTGAGAGATCAAAAAGAATCAGCATATTTTCAATATTGGGACCAATGGTATACTTGGCTAAATAATAGAATAAAAAGAGGATAAGATTAACGTAGCTTTTATTTCTTATTTGTATATTTGGACTGAAGATAATGTATTGTGTATTGTGATCTATATGTTGTTATATATTTTGTTTGCAAATAAATGAAAAAAAAATTATTAAAAAAAACCACACACACCAAAAAAACCATGTAATTAGAGAAAGAAATGATGTTATCTCTGGAGGCGTCACAGATTAGTGGTGATCGGTCACTGTATCCGAAGTAGGAGAAGCGTGTGGGGCATCGGGATAGGGAACTATAAAATGTAATTCTTTTGAAACTCCAGGTGTGGCTTCCTGGCTCAAACACCTTTGTTGAGATATGCTGGGATAACCACCGCTATTTTGCAAAATTGCTTTCTTTTTGTTTTGAAATAAAAGCTCTTTGTTTTCATCGATCCAAGTGTTTGTTGGCTGACATTCATTACCTAGCTCACAACTAATCAAATTTAGCAATGTAAGAAGGAAAGGAGCACCGGGACACAGTGGTTCGGTGACTAAGATGCTGAGCTTGTCGATCGAAAGGTCGGCAGTTCAGCCGTTCGAATCCTGAGTGCCGCGGAACGGGGTGAGCTCCTGTTCCTGGTCCCAGCTTCTGCCAACCTAGCAGTTTGAAAGCACGTAAAAAATGCAAGTAGAAAAATAGGGACCACCTTTGGTGGGAAGGGAACAGCGTTCCATGCGCCTTTGGCGCTGAGTCATGCCAGCCACTTGACCACGGAGACGTCTTCGGACAGCGCTGGCTCTTCGGCTTTGAAATGGAGATGAGCATCGCCCCCTAGAGTCAGGAACAACTAGCAAATATGTGCAAGGGGAACCTTTACCTTTATACATACATACACATACACCAGGGGTGAAATCCAGCAGGTTCTGACAGGTTCTGGAGAACTGGCAGTGGAAATTTTGGGTAGTTCGGAGAACCGGCAAATGCCACCTATTCTGTATTCCGTATTCCGTATTCCGTATTCCGTATTCCGTATTCCGTATTCCGTATTCCGTATTCCGTATTCCGTATTCCGTATTCCGTATTCCGTATTCCGTATTCCCTATTCTATTCTATTCTATTCTATTCTATTCTATTCTATTCCTCCTCTTTTATTTCCTATGGGAGGGTCCATTCACCTCCAAGGTGTGGCTTTACTCCCATCAACCCTGCTTTCTTAGTTGTTCTTGTCTTCTGGCAGCTCTGTGCATGCACACACTGGGAACAGGCTCCAGCTGTTCCTCTGCCTCACTGCTGTCTAGCTTCCTCTCTGCCTCCGACGCTTTCCTCAGCCGCCGGGACTGGCCCATGTTCCTCCCCAACCTCCTCACTGTCCACCTCTGCTGCCAGCTCGTCTGGCTGCTGGTGGGCCACAACACTATGATTTGTTAATCCTGGTTCCGTTATCATTGTTACTAAGCAATACAGTGCTAATGTATTATTGTTTTCTCTTTCAATCACAGTTTCACTTCCCTTCCGCAGTTTTTAAAATAATGTTTTTAATGGCATCGCGAATAAATCGATTCAATTCAGTAGAATACAACTTGTCAATGTCATAATCATGGTTAATAAGCCAACCGAATTTATGTCTGGGTTAGAACTCGGTAGTTTTAAACAGGGGATCGCTATCTCGTATCTGCCCCACACCTGCGAAGTTACAAAGACTTCGAAATGCTCTCATTATAGGCAGCCGCTCTACAAATTACATAGCTGATGTACATTTCCTCTTTAGAGTACTCTCAAAAGCAACACAAATATTAAATATTATCACTGCCAGCTGCAAATCTTTGCTGTCATTGATTCAACTTCTGCTTCTGTTTTTGATCACGAGTGCAGCCATCCATTTGAAAGCATAACGTGCTCTCTCTCTCTCTCTCCCTCCCTCCCTCCCTCTCTCTCTCTCTCTTCACCTGGATAAATAAATTAACAAATGCATAAAATCAATCTACGTTACCCTCTTCCCAAACAGAGTCACATAAAAGTCGTTCAAGGAATCGCTGAACTGGCTGATGGATTATAGCTTTTGTCTCTTTATCCTGGTGTGCAGCAATTATCTGCAATTTTGCTCTCAACCCCCCCAAACACAAATAAATATCTCATTTCCACTAAAATCTGCTGGAATATTTTGTACGTTGTACATTCCTCTTACGAGTTCTTCAAATTGGTTCTAATATTCTGGGATATTTCAATCTGGCTGTTCCATCAGTGGCTCTTTAATTTTGATTCCCCCTTCCCCCCCCTGATGTTTTGCCTTTATTAAAAGGACTTCTGGTTTTTTGGGACGTCTTCTGCATGATTATTAGTCGAAATTCATTGTGTCTTTTGGCTGCCAGGAAGAAGACGTTATTAATCATGTTCAGTGTCTGCATATCCCCTCACCTTGGCTCATTTACTTAAGAAAATAAGTTTTTTTTCCTTAAAATCTCTGTTTAGAGCACTGTTGTAACATTAGTCACAGCTGAGCAGAGAATCTGCAATCTGTGAGCAATTTAAATTTAGTAAGACAGCATCCTGCCATTAAACTCAAGGATGCCAGACATTGGAGATATTAAGAGATACAAACACAGTAGAGCAGGGGGAAAAATGCTTTTTCTCCTCTTCATTTTGCTTTGAGGGAAGAAAATCTAAAGCCATTGTAATTGTCCCCTAGTATTATGACACACCAGTGGCCAGAGGAGCTGGTGGGAGACTCAGACAGTGAGGAGATTGGGGAGGAACATGGGCCAGTCCTGGAATCTGGGGAAGGCTCTGATGAGGGCTCTGCGTCGGAGGCAGAGAGACAGCCAGGGCCATCTGATAGTGGTCAGCTGCCTTCAGAGTCAGACATCAGTGGGGCAGAAGAACAGCTGGAGCCTGTTCCCAGTGTGCGCATGAGCAGAGCTGCCAGGAGAAGGGAACAGCTAAGGAACAAGGGTCGACTCAGGAGTAAAGCCACAGGTTTTATGAATGGCCCCTCCCATAGGGTGTGGGGTTGGACTGTATGACCTCCAAGGTCCCTGCCAACCCCTCTGTTAATCTATTTGGATGGAACCATTGAATTCTACCAAGACTGGTAAGAAGGTCTCTAGAACCTCAACAGTGAAGGAAAACCTGCCCATTTTCTGGTCTTTCTTTCAATATGCATATCTAGGCAGATTCTCAGTCATTCAGGGCATGGTTGTCCCAAAGATGCTTTTTTTTTTTAGCCCATACTATCATTGTATGGAGCCTCGGTGGTGCAGCGGACTAAGTGCTGTTAAGTGCTAGCACTTAGCTGCCAGCTGCCTGCAATTAGTGTGAGTTCAAATTTCACCAGGCTCAAGATTGACTCAGCCTTCCATCCTTTCGAGGTAGGTAAATTGAGGACCTGGATTGTGGGGGCAATAAGCCAGCTTTGTATAGAACAACACCGCTTTGGGGGCCCCGAAAGCCCTAATAAGCAGGTATATTCATAAAAGTATGCAGGCGATTGCTATAATGCATTGTAAGCCGCCCTGAGTCTACGGAGAAGGGCGGCATATAAATTGGACTACTAAATAAATAAATAAATAAATTGTTTCCTTTACTTGCTTCCTTTATTTACTTGGGAGAGGAATTACTCCTGGCGGTGACATATGCTAGGAACAGAGCCTCGCAGCTATGTCCATAAAAGTTATCAGTCCAGAGAAAATATGTCATTAGAAACCTTGTCTGGAAAGTTCATATCATTGACTCGTTGGCTGCATACGAATAGCTTGGGGGAAAAAAAAGAAAAGAAACGTTGACAAGAACGGGATGAGGAGAGGTTGACTGATTTCCAGCTTCGCAAAGCTTATGTTCCCCCACTTAATCACTTAGAGATGAGCAGGTGAGTAGCTATTTATAGGCCTCGCATAATATATCAAGCCCCATCTGTATTTGAAATCATCTCTGGTGTCAGATGTAGAAGTAAACATCTAATCTGATCATGCTCCCACTGCTAAGGTAGGTCTCTCAAATGACACCCCCCCTCTCTCTCTTATAAGTTTTCAAAGAAAAATACGTGAAAATGAATCCATCACCACAGATTCCCCTTCATCTTGCAGTACACAATTCCCTCCTCCTATTATTCTTTGATCAATCTTGGATTTAGTTGCGGTGACTAAGTGGATAGATTCTGTTGTGGGCCACCAGCAGCCAGCACAGCTGGCAGCAGATTCGGACAGTGAGGAGGTTGGGGAGGAACATGGGCCAGTCCTGGAGTCTGGGGAGGGTTCTGATGAGGGCCCTGCGTCGGAGGCAGAGAGGGGGTCAGAGCCATCTGACAGTTATCAGTTGCCTTCGAAGTCAGACATCAGTGAGGCAGATGAACAGCTGGAGCCTGTTCCCAGTGTGCACATGTGCAGAGCTGCCAGATGAAGGGACCAGCTAAAGAACAAGGGTCGACTCAGGAGTAAGGCCGCAGGTGGACGATGAATGGCCCCTCCCAGAGGGAATAAAAGAGGAGCGAAAGGGGGGTGGAGTTTGCAGGAGACAATTAGTTCGCTTAATTGGTTCATGACTCTTGGAGACTCCTTGCCAAGTTTTGAAGATATCGGCCTGGCAGCTCTCCAAGCCAGATAAGCTCTGTGACTGCAAATTCACCCTTGAAACACTTTGCTGGATGTGAATGAGAGGAATTCACAGTAACTTAATAAAAAGGGGTTTTTGTCTGCTTCACGCTCTTGGGAAGCCTAGGACAGAACAGTTTTCGGGGCTAACATTTGGGGAAATAGTTTGCCAATAACCCCCTTTTTTTCCAGGATATTTTTCAACTTTTCCATCTACTCTTGAAAGAGACTGACTGGCTTAAATGCCCACAGCAGAGAATATTTGTAGCTCAGGGTTGAACTGTGGCATCCTTGGTGCTCTCTGAGCTTGGTTGGATTTTCTTGCAGACGTTTAATGAGCCAACTAGGTAACGTCATTATCAGTGCTGGAAAGGTGCGGGGTTTGTGGAGAAGAGGAGGAGGAAGAGGAGGGGAGAAGGAGGAAGAAGAGGAGGAAGATGTTCTGCCCCAACTACGGACCCCAAAGAACGCAGCACACACAAAGTCTGTACAAACCTTAGTTTACTAAACTAAATAAGTTTTTTTTCCCAAACAAAGGCTGTTAATTAACTTTCTTAACAGCCTACAAAAATCCAAAGAATAAATAATCTTAATCTTACTATGATTGGCAGAAAGCCCAGAAGCAATTTGCAAAGAACTAAGATCAAGGCACGAAGGAGAGTGAACGAAGTTGTTCCCTGCAAATTGCTTCAGTCGGCGTTCCTCCTTAAATTGGCTAAGGGAGTGGCCAATTAGCCCCAAGCCTCACTCTCGAGGAGACCTCCTCCTGAGGAGCCACTCCTGCCTTTTGGCAGCTCTGCATGCTCATGCATCGAGAAGAGGCTCCTCCTCTTCTTCCTCTTCACTTAAGGGAGCTTCTGGAGGTTCTGAAGGCCCTGCTGAATCTCCACTCTGGCACCACATCTTCTCCAGCCTCCTCACTGTCCGACTCGAGTGCCAGCTGCACAGGCTGCTGGCGCAGCACCATACCAGCCTCCTCGCTGTCCGAATCAGCCACCAGCCGCACAGGCCACGTACGGGCCACAACAGAAGAGGAGGAAGAGGAGGAAGAGGCGGAGGGCTCTCTTCCTCCCCCTTGGTGTGCTCTATGAGCCGAAGTGGAGGAGGAGGAAGAGGAGGAGGACTGTAGGGTCTTTGGTGCTCTATCCGCTGGATGGTTATCTTGCAGATGTTTCGTGAATCAACTACCTAATATTATTATCAGTGCTGGAAGGGAATTGGGTTTGTGGAGAAGAGGAGGATAGGAATAGGAATAGAATATAGAATAGAATAGAATAGAATAGAATAGAATAGAATAGAATAGAATAGAATAGAATAGAATAGAATAGAATAGAATAGAATAGAATAGAATAGAATAGAATAGAATAACAGAGTTGAAAGGGACCTTGGAGGTCTTCTAGTCCAACCTCCTGCTTAGGCAGGAAACCTTAGACCACTTCAGACAAGTGGCTGTCCAATCTCTTCTTAAAAACTTCCAGTGTTGGAGCATTCACAACTTCTGGAGGCAACTTCTGTTCCACTAGTTAATTGTCGTCACTGTCAGGAAATTTCTCCTTAGTTCTAGGTTGCTTCTGTCCTTGACGAGTTTCCATCCATTGCTTCTTGTCCTGCCCTCAGGTGCTTTGGAGAATAGCTTTTGAGCGCATGTGCTAAAATAAGCCTCCCCCCAAAAATAAGCCCACCCCAAAAATATTTAAACGCAGAGCAGGAAATCAGGTAAGACGGCAAGAGGAGCCCCATCTTGCTCCATGCTCTCCAAAATAATAAGACCTCCCCAAAAATAAGGCCAAACGCTTATTTCAGGGTTCAAAAAAATATGACAGGGTCTTATTTTGGGGAAACATGGTAAAAGAAGGAAGCAAATAATTAAAATGTTTTAATATCTTTTTGTAAACATAGTTTGCATTCTCAGCCTACATAGGATGCCTCTGGATTTTACCTACTGAAATGCCTCACCTTCATATCAGCATGCTTTGTGTAAAATAAAAAAAGTTATATTTTTAACAGAAAGTTGTAATACTCAGAGGTCCTTGGGAAATTATGTATAAAAGATACATCAGAGTGAAGTTTTAAATGGCTTTTTATTACTTCCTTTGTCTTCACAGCAGGCGGGGGGGGGGACCCCAAATCCTGCAGCAAATGATTTAAATAATATCATTTTGTAATTATTAAGATACTAGGTCATTGAGAGAATACAATTGGCTTGATCTTGATAAAATAAATAAGCCAATTAACAGTGGAAATGTTTTGCACAGCAGGGAACAGGTAGAAATTAATTATGAGCGCAAAAAACAACAACCCCCAAAATAACAACCAAAGAATATCTGGAAGAATGAAATCTTTGGGCCCTGTTTATGAGATAGGAAATTTGTAGGGAAGGACTGAAATTTGTACCTTAGCAGGAAAATCCTATGGAAATTGGGTGGAAAGTGTAAAACCCTAGAGGTGAGATGATAGCAGTCTTCCAATATCTAAGGAACATTAAGCCGCAGTGGCGCAGTGGATAGAGTGCAGTACTGCAGGCTAATTCTGCTGATCACCGGCTGCCAGCAGTTTGGCAGTTCGAATCTCACCAGGCTCAAGGTTGACTCAGCCTTCCATTCCTTCCAAGGTGGGTAAAATGAGGACTCAGATTGTTGGGGGCAAGAGGCTGATTCTGTAAACCGCCTAGAGAGGACTGTGAACAGGGATGGGTTCTAAATTTTTTTACTACTGGTTCTGTGGGTGTGGCTTATTTTGTGGGCGTGGCTTTGATGGTCATGTGACTGGGCGGGCGTGGCCAACTCAATGTCACTCATGTCAAGGGGTGCCTTGCCTGGCTCCTCCCCTCTCCCAGCCATACCTTGTCACACCCAGCCTCAACGTATCTATAGTTCTGTAAAAATGTTGTTCACCTTTTTTTCAACTTTATTATCTACATACTATAGATGCACTTTCATGGACCACGGAAAGGAGGAAATGACTCACATGCTTTGCCCAAGAGTGTGATAGGCAACAGGTTTTTAAGGGGCTGCCAGAAAGAAGTGGGGGTGGGCAATGTATTTTCCAAAGCACCAGAAGGCAAAACAAGAAGCAATGGATGGAAATGGAACAAAGAGAGAAGCAACCTAAAACTAAGGAGAAACTTCCTGACAGTGTGAACCAATATAGGTGCAGAAATATTTCAGTCATAATTTCACATGTAAAATAGCCATTTCGTGAAATACAACCTGCCTATTGTTCAAAACAGTTATTATTATTATTATTATTATTATTATTATTATTATTATTATTATTAATTATTAAATTTATATACCGCCCTTCTCCCGAAGGACTCGGGGCAGTGTACAGCCAGTTAAAAACACAAAGTACAAACAGTAATTTAAAAGTAATTAAAAATATTAAATAATTTCGGCCCATTTTTAAAACCCAAAATTTAAAACACCCAATTTAAAATCAATTAGTATTATGGCTGATGTTTGAAAGCAAGCCTAAAAGTCAAAGATTACAAGAGTGCTCTTTCTCTGTATGCATACAAAACATCACATACCAGGAATAGCATATTAAGATGGACTTATGCAGTGGTGGGTTTCAAATTTTTTTACTACCGGTTCTGTGGGTGTGGCTTGGTGGGCGTGGCGAGCATGACAGGGGAAGGATACTGCAAAATCCCCATTCCCTCCCCACCCCACTAGTCTGCTCTGGGAAGGAATCAAACCCCTCCCCTCTTCATTTCCCCAAATAAAATATTACTCATAAGAAAAGGCTCCCAGAAAATCAAGCAAAAATCAAGCTGCTAACAAGGAACCTGCCTGATACTCATTCCAAATTCCTGCCAGATGCATAAAGGAAACTTTGTAAGAAGAAAACAGTTACCAGTGCTGAGACATAATAGAAAGTGATTGTTCTGGCTGCATCACAGGCAGTGGTGAAATCCACTTACCTTCGCTACCGGTTCAGGAACAGGCGCGCACTATGTGCACAGAAGGTAAAAAAACGGGACGTAACAACATCCCAGTGGGTGGGTGGAGCCTCCCGCCGCCGCCGCTACCGGTTTGGCGATCCAAATAGAACCGGGCGGATTTCACCGCTGATCACGGGGTCCATTGTTTAGACCACCTATTTCCCTCAAGGATAAATTTTACACTGCGTAGAATAGTTAGAATGGTAAGGTCAGGTGTCTGTTCAAGATTAGTTAACAAGTAAGAACCTAAACATGGAGCATTCTACAAAATTTAAAGCTCTGATTTACCTGTGCATCGCTGTTCCCAAATCATAATGTGCCACAGGAGGCGCACGGAGCCATATCTGTGGGCATGCAAGCGTTGCCCTAGCTCAGCTCCAGTGCGCCGGCCAGCTGATTTTCGGGCTTTCTGGGCCCAACACCGGGTTGTTTCCAGCCTCCGGGGGAGTGGGGAAGGCCGTTTTGGCCCTCCCCGGGCTCCTAGAAAGCCTCTGGAGCCCGGGGAGGGCAAAAAATGGACCTACTGGGCCCACCATGCCATTGCGTGCTAAAACAGGGGGAGCATGGGGGTTGCACATGCATGCGTGGGGGGGCTCATTGAATGATAGGTGTGGGCACTCACACTCCCCCCGCGCTCCCCCCACTTTTGGGACACCACGGCAAAAAGGTTAGCCATCACTGTCCTATACAAAGTTTCTTTTTGACTCCTTAATTGAAACCACAATCCTGAAATTCCTCCCATCTAACTAACAAGGACCGATCCTCCTTAGCTCCCAAAAAAGCCAGAGAAAGGTTATAGCTTTTGACAAAACAATGTTGGTTTTCTTGGCTTGGTTCAGTAATGAATAATGAAGTGCGTTGCTTTCAACCAAGAAAGCTCTCTGCATAACAATCAGTAAGCAAAAGGGCACAAATATGCCCCATTAATAAATAAACCATATTAATAAATTAGAAGTGTGCTTGGTGTGAGAGGAGGTTTTCCCGCAGATTGCAGTAATTATGTTGACATCTCCCCAGCAGTAACTTCTTGATAGCTGTCTGTCTGAGTGGTGCTTATGGTCATCTGCATATTCAAGGTTTTGCAGAGGTCTGCCCTCAGTGCGCTCTCATACCACCGCCAAAAACACAAGAAAATTTGCATTTGGCCTAGCATAGCTACGAGAAAAATCATCACTTTCTGCTTCTATTTTCACCATGCGCAGGAATATGAGATGGTTAGAAATCAAGCTTGGAACGGCCAAAGCATAAAATACAAAAATGTAAAGAAAAATAAAGGTGAAATAGGTGAGGAAAAGAGAAAGAGAGAAAAGTGTAGGATAGAAAGGAAAAAACAACAACATTGACTTCCAGCTCCGTTTGGTGCAGTAGAATAAGATAATAACATGAAACCTCAACTTTTTACTTTTACATAATAGTAAAGGTAAAGGTAAAGGTAAAGGTAAAGGTAAAAGTTCCCCTCGCACATATGTGCTAGTCGTTCCCGATTCTAGGGGGTGGTGCTCATCTCCGTTTCAAAGCCGAAGAGCCAGCACTGTCCAAAGACATCTCCGTGGTCATGTGGCCGGCAGGACTCAACGCCAAAGACACACGGAACGCTGTTCCCTTCCCACCAAAGGTGGTCCCTATTTTTCTACTTGCATTTTTTACCTGCTTTCGAACTGCTAGGTTGGCAGAAGCTGGGACAAGTAATGGGAGCTCACCCCGTTACGCGGCACTAGGGATTCGAACTGCTGAACTGCCAACCTTTCAATTGACGAGCTCAGCATCTTAGCCACTGAGCCACCACTATAGAATATAAAACTTTCTTTCTTTCTTTCTTTCTTTCTTTCTTTCTTTCTTTCTTTCTT
>WNWU01000062.1:3669055-3692171 GCA_012654045.1 Ptyas mucosa | reverse complement strand
TCTTCTTCTTCTTCTTCTTCTTCTTCTTCTTCTTCTTCTTCTTCTTCTTCTTCTTCTTCTTCTTCTTCTTCCTATTATTATTATTATTATTATTATTATTATTATTATTATTATTTATTAAATTTATATACCACCCCACTCCCGAAGGACTCAGGGCGGTGAACAGCCAAAAGATAAAATACATATAGTACAAACATTAAAAACATTTAAAATATATTAAATACCATGACCCAAAAACAATTTAAAACACCGCAATTTATAAGACCCAATTTAAAATTTAAAACAAATTAAAAAGAGGTTAGGCCAGGCCAGCCTGCTGGAAAAGGAATGTTTTAAGGGCACGGCGGAAAGCACGCAGATCCGGGATCCTCCATATCTCCGGGGGGAGCTCGTTCCAAATGGTAGGTGCCCCCACAGAGAAGGCTCTCCCCCTGGGGGCCACCAGTCAACACTGTTTGACCGACGGCACCCTGAGGAGGCCCTCTCTATGGGAGCGTACTGGTCTGTGAGAGGCTACCGGTGGTAGAAGGCGGTCTCATAAATACCCTGGCCCTAAGCCATGGAGCACTCTAAAGGTGGTAACCAAAACCTTGAAGCGCACCCGGAAGACCATCAGGAGCCAGTGCAGCTCGTGCAGGAGGGGTGTCACATGGGAATGCCACGTCGCTCCCATAACCATCCGTGTGGCCGCATTCTGGACCAGCTGGAGCCTCCGGGTGCTCCTCAAGGGGAGCCCCATGTAGAGAGCATTGCAGTAGTCCAGGCAGGAAGTGAGGGCATGAGAGACCGTACTTAACGAATCCCGATTCAGAAAGGGCCGCAACTGGCGAATCAGGCAAACCTGATAAAAAGCCCTTCCAGCCACATATTTCATATTGATCAGATTTTGCAAGCCATTGACATCTTTGGAATGCAAAGGGCTGAATCCAAACAAATCTGAATGGAAATTTGAGTAGGGTTGAAATTTTCAGTTCCATTTAAATTTTCAGCGAAATGGGACAGACATGTATTACGAACTCCCTGGGTGAGTTCATTAATTTCTAATAAATAAATTGGAGGAGAGAAAAAAGGTAATTAAATCCCTTTGACATGGTATACAAGAGTAGCGGCCCTTAGCATAAAATGTTGGAAGAGAAAAAGTGAGATTATTATAAAAATGTACAGAAATGATGAAATAGGTATAAATATTAATCAAATAAGAAATTGAAATGAGAATAGGGATAAATAGAAAATCAGGGCTGCTCAATCACCATTCTAGTCTGAACTGAAAAGGGAAACAACAAGAGGGAGGGGAAGGAATAGAGAGAGAGGAAGGGAGAAGAGAGGAGAGAAAGAAGAAAGGGAAAAGGAGAGGAAGAAAAGGGAGGGGAAAGAGGAGTAGGAGAGAAGGTTAGAAGGGGGAAGAAGAGAGGAGTGGGGGAAGGGGAAGTAGGAAAGAGAAGGAGAGGAAGAACAAAGAAAGTAGGAGGAGAGAGAGGAAGAAAGAGAAGGGGAGGAGGAGAAGAAAGGTTGTAGCAAAATAAAGAAGGGTAAATGGTAAAAGAGCAGCCCCGAATAAGCAAAAATTAACACTGAAAGTTAAAAGATAAGATGAACAAAAAATGGTAGATAAATGACTGTACGTGTAAATATGTTTATGAGAAATAAAAATAAAAACTTTTTCGGGGAAAAAAAAGTTGAAAGATGGGATAATAAACCATCAACACCCACGGCATAAAAAAAAAGTTTTCGGTATCAATCTGATTTTAAAAGGTCATTTAACATCCATCTATTTCATCCAAAATACTTTCATAAACATAAATTAATAGGCCAGAGGACATATATTAATCAAAGATGAAAGATCTGACAAGCAGACAAATTCAAAATGTGGAGATGAATGGACAAGGCATTCTTAGTTTTGTTCATCGTTTTTTTTTTTCCCGTTATGGGAAGAATGGGTCATAAGGAAAGAAATGCACGAAAGGATCTGGGCATCCTTATGTATAAATTTTTGGAGGCGGTAGATTTAATGTTATCCAGGTATTGACTTGGCTCAAGCTAGATTGATTATGTGTGTGATGGGCTGAGAAGCATCAAAAATGCCGTTGCTTATAAGTAAAACTTCCAAAGTGTAAATGTTATGAAAAGAACCAAGGCCCATCTTAATGGGAAAAAACATGGCTACCAACCTTCCTTCCATTGAGGACCTGTCTACTGCACGAGTCAAAAAGGGGGCTGGTTAAATATCTACAGGACCCTCGAATCCTGGACATAAACTGTTTCAACTCCTACCCTCAAAATGACGCTATAGAGCACTGCACACCAGAACAAGTAGACACAAGGACAGGTTTTTCCCCAAACGCCATCACTCCGCTAAACAAATAATTCCCTCAACACTGTCAAACTATTTACTAAGTCTGCACTACTATTAATCTTCTCATCGTTCCCGCCACCCACCTCCTTCCACTTATGTCTGTATGACTGCAACTTTTTTTTTGCTTTTTGTTTTTTGTTTTTTTTAAAATTTATATGCCGCCCTTTTCCGGAGACTCAGGGCGGCTTACAATGTGTTAAGCTTGTTGCTTGTATTCTTACGATTTATATTGATATTGTTTCCTGATTGCTTATTTGTACTCTATGACTATCATTAAGTGTTGTACCTTATGATTCTTGATGAACGTATCTCTTCTTTTATGTACACTGAGAGCCAAGTGTGTCCAATCACACTTGGCCAATAAAGAATTCTCTTCTCTTCTCTTCTCTTCTCTTCTCTTCTCTTCTCTTCTCTTCTCTTTTCTTCTCTTCTCTTCTCTTCCCTTCCCTTCCCTTCCCTTCCCTTCCCTTCCATATTCTATTCTATTCTATTCTATTCTATTCTATTCTATTCTATTCTATTCTATTCTATTCTGTTCTATTCTATTCCATTAATCCAGAATTTAGTAATAATATCTTTATTATGGTCCAAGACCTGGACAAAATGAACAAGAGTGACTTGCCCACAGTCACCCACTTGGCTTCATGCCTAAGATAGGACTATCATTCATGGTCACCTAGTTTTTATCTAGTTGCCTGTGATGACTCCCCCAGATGCTTCCCGAGGTACCTCTCCAGCAGATGTGGTATTCAGCCAGTTTGGACCAATTCACCTGGACCAGTAGCGGAAATCGTGGGTGGGTCCGCCCACCTGCCCTGGCTCTATACCATTTTATTTAGGCACGTTTTTGAGGCCAGGAGCATGCACGGAAGGCGTGTGCATGTGTGGATAGGCAGATAGCAGAGAGGCAGAGGAACAGGAGGAGCCTGTTCCTAGTGCACACATGCGAAGAGCTGCCAGAAGGCAAGAGCAGCTAAAGCAAAAAGGACAACTCTGGAGTAAGGCCAGGAGATTATTGATCCTTCCCAGAAGGCTTAAAAGAGCAGCAATTGGGCTTTGGGGCTCTTTGTAGGAAAGCAACGTTGCTACATTTGTTTCTTGTCAGTGTCTGGTGGGCTTTTGCCAAGAAAAGCCTTTGGCAGGGTGCCAAAGTAGACAAAGGTTGGTGATAAGGCCGAAGGACTGTTTATGAAGAATTTGTTTTGGACTTAATTTGGACTAAGCTGAGAATGAAGTCATTCTCAGCTGTTCTAATAAAATATGTTTGTTTAGGACTGATTTGTGTCTGGTAATAACTATTTGGGCCTAGGTCACAACAGCTGTAAAGTACTGTGAAGTGGTATATAAGTGCTATTGCTATGGCTAAAAAGCCACACCCAACAGCTACCATATAAATATCACACACAGAACAGTCCAAAGCACACAGAGAAGTTCCCTGAGGATGGGGTCAAATTGACCCAGATTAGAGCTTGCAAAGATTTTACTCATACATGTTCTGCGGTATTACAGATTCAGCCCGCCATTAAACCTACTTGAAGCTTCTCCCACCGTACCAAACTTTGTGTTCAATTTCTGAAGATAACTCCTTCTCTGACGGTTGGATGGACAAATAGAGCCTTTGACCTCTTTACCGAATTTCTCTCCAACATTCCATTAGGTTTGCAGAGAACAACAAATCCCTACAGCTAAAGGATTACTCTAGGAAGGGGGGGGGGAGAGACAAATAACGTATTTCTTCTCGTTTCCCTTTGAGGATTCGCCTCAATTTCCTTTGGCGGACCTCCGTACAGGAGTGAGCTTTTCCACTTGGCTGAGTAAGGCATCCCCATCAATGCTGATCAACCTTGTCATTCTTATTTAGACCGTTGAACGGGGAGGGAGAGAAGAGGGCGGTGAAAGGAATGAGCTCTCAAGCGTGACAGCCTTTGTTTTGCTGGGATGGCCTGGGACGCCGTAACCTAATTCAGACGGATGGCTGATGAAACGGCAGAGGAAGATGGGCTCGTTTCAGATCGTCTTGGCAGGTGGACAATTGGGGGTGACGGCTAATCTGAACCGAGGATGGCAGCAGTCGTCAGGGAGAAATGATAGCGAACCTTCTGCTTTCTAGTCGAGAGAAAGTCCTCCCTGGCAGTTGGAAAGGCCCAATTCAGGAAGAGGGTTTTTTTTAACTCTTTCACCTTCTGTTCCCATGAAATCAGCCACCGCTTGCATAGAGAGTCGGGGGAAGAGAGTGGGATCAGGCCTAGCACATGTGGGGCTTCTAGTGATGACTTACACATTTTAGGAGCAACCCTAAAGATCAATAAAGCAACTCTAAGGAAACATAAAGAGCAGAACGGAATGGAATGGAACGGAATGGAACGGAACGGAACGGAACGGAACAGAATGGAATGGAATGGAATGGAATACTATAATGGAATGAAGAATTAGAACAGAACAGAACAGAACAGAACAGAACAGAATAGAATAGTGAAATGAAGAATTAGAATAGAATAGAACAAAACAGAAATGAATACTATAATGGAATGAAGAATTAGAACAGAACAGAACAGAACAGAATAGAATAATGAAAGAATTACAACAGAGCAGAAAACTACTATAATGGAATGAAGAATTAGAACAGAACAGAATAGAATAGTGAAATGAAGAATTAGAACAGAACAGAACAGAAATGAATACTATAATGGAATGAAGAATTAGAACAGAACAGAACAGAATAGAATAGAATAATGAAAGAATTACAACAGAACAGAAAACTACTATAATGGAATGAAGAATTAGAACAGAACAGAACAGAATGGAGCGAACAGAACAGAACAGAATAGAATAATAGTGGAATGAAGAATTAGATTAAAACAGAACAGAACAGAAAAGACTATTATAATGGAATGAAGAATTAGAATAGAACGGAACGGAATGGAATCGAACAGAAAGGAACAGAAATGAACAGAATAGAATAATAGGGGAATGAAGAATTAGAACAGAACAGAAAAGAAAAGAACAGAAATGAATACTATAATGGAATGAAGAACTAGAACCGAACCGAACAGAACCGAACCAAACAGAACAGAACAGAACAGAACAGAACAGTGAAATGAAGAATTAGAACAGAACAGAACAGAACAGAATAGAATAATGGAATGAAGAATTAGAATAGAACAGAAAAGAAAAGAATACTATCAGGGAATGAAGAATTAGAACAGAACAGAACCGAACAAAACAGAACAGTACAGAATAGAATAGTCTTCCATTTACAACAGTTCATTTAGTGACAGGATTGAAAAAAATGACCGTTTTTTTCACTCATGACCATTGTAGCAGAAACCTCCGAGGTCTCTTCCAACCCGATTATTCTACATTCTAACACTTTCTTTTTAAATCCTGCTAACTTTTGACGGTTAGCCTAAACACTGCATTTGAATATATTTCCTTGCAACTATCTGTATGGTTGCTATCTGTATGGTTGCTATTCTCATTGACTCCATTCCCTGGAACCGTAACTGTCTAGCCTTCCTAAAATAAAATATAGATGACTTAGCTTGTTTGGCAGTCTTTTATCTTGTTTTTATTTTCGATCTCCTCGGGTATCAAAACATCCTAGCCTGCCTTCTTTAATCACTCTCATGCCACTGTCGTACTGTGTCAGATGCCTTTTCCAGAACGTCAAAACAATTTCAGCATTCATGCGTTGGGTGCCAATATTTAAAAGGCAAGGAAACAAATGAGCATTTCCGCAGAAAACTATTTAAAGGCAAGAAAAGCAAACAATGTAGCTTTTTCAGAAAATGCAGGTAGTCCTCGATTTACGACCAGAAGTTGAGCTCAAAATTCGTGTTGCTAAGTGAGACATTTGTTAAACGGGTTTTGCCTTTACGATGTTTCTCGTCCCAGTTGTTCAGTGAATCATTACCGTTGTTAAATTAGCCGCCTGGTTGTTAAGTGAATCTGGCTTCCCCCTTGATTTTGCCTGTCAGAAGGTTGCTGACCTCCTGGGAACTGTCATAACTATGAATCAGTTGCCAAGCTTCTGAATTTTTTGATCACGTGACCATGGGGAATTCTGCAACGGTGGTAAGTGTGTTGTGGCCCGTCAGCGGCCTGTGCAGATTGTAGCCGATTCTGACGAGGCAGCTGGAGAAGATGTGGTGCCAGAGGCGGGGATTCAGCCAGAGCCTTCAGAACCTCCGGAAGCTTCCATAAGTGAAGAGGAAGAAGAGGAGGAGCCTCTTCTCAATGTACGGGCACACAGAGCTGCCAAAAGGCAGGAGTGGCTCCTCAGGAGGTGGTCTCTTCGAGAGTAAGGCTTGGGGCTAATTGGCCACTCCCTTAGCCTATTTAAGGAGGAACGCCAACTGAAGCAATTTGTAGGGAACAACTTTAGTTCATTCTCCTTCACGTCTGGATTCTCTGCAAATTGCTTCTGGGCTTTCTGCCAACCATAGTAAGATTGTGATTACTTTATCTTTGTTTTCTTGTAGGTTGTTAAGAAAGTTTATTAACAGCCTTTGTTTGAGAAAGACTGAGTTATTTTAGTAAATTAAGTTTTGTACAGACTTTGTGTGTGCTGTGTTCTTTGGGGTCTGTGCCTGGAGCAGAACAAAGTGTGAAAAAAGGTCCACGAGTCACTTTTTTCAGTGCCGTTTGTAACTTTAAGCATTAAATGTACTGTTGTAAGTTGAGAACTGCCTGTATCCAGTTTGTCTGGCCAGCTGCAATAAATACATACTGGTGATAATTTTTACCACCACATTTTAATAATATGCAAATCATATCAGGATCCCATAGATTTACAGCAGTGTTTTCCAAAGTGTACAACTTTTAAGATGGGTGGACTTCTGGGGAATTCTGGGGATTGGAGTCCACACATCTTAAAATTGTGCCAATTAAAAGGTCCAGTCCTGTTCTGTTGCCTTGAAGCCATCTTTAATAATTGCCGGCTTAGTTTTTGATGAAATATGGAGCCTTGGCAAGCCAGTTTATTGAGAAATCATCTTTTTGTTTTTAAAACAGATTAATTTCTCTCTGTTTCTATACCAGAGTTGGGTTTCAGCAGGTTCTGACCAGTTCTGGAGAACCGGTAGCGGAAATTTTGAGTAGTTCGGAGAACCAGTAGTAAAAATTCTGACTGGCCCCGCCCCCATCTATTCTCTGCCTCCCAAGTCCCAGCTGACCGGGAGGAAATGGGGATTTTGCAGTAAACTTCCCCTGCCATGCCCACCAAGCCACACCCACCAAGCCACACCCACAGAACTGGTAGTAAAAAATGTTGAAACCCACCACTATTCTATACCGTTGATTTCAAAAGACCGATGGCAAATCCCAGGGAATCAAATTCCTTATTCATTCATTCACATCTGGCCCATTATCTATGTTACTCACTTTTTTTATTAAGCCAAAGGGATTTGCACGATAAAATTGTGGAACAGATTTCATATCATTTGTTGAGCTGGCTGGAAACAAGAATCCCACTTTTTAAAAAAATAAAACAGTTATTTTAAGAGGATTTTAAAATAATTAAATATAAATGTTAAATTAATTAAATATGAAATCCGCCGAGGGCTCAACAATATTCTCCACACACCCACCTCCCCAGTCATTAATGTCAGGATAAATATAACAAGCTGATGCCTCAGATCAAATGAATTTTGGTTATTACACCCAGCTGGAATTCTATAGAAGAGATCCAAGATATTAAAACATGACTTGTTCTTTCCGTTCTTCTTAAATCACCTTGTATTTTTCTTTTTATGTATTTTAGGAGAGGCCATTTTAATGCCTCTCTGTTGGAACAAGGAGAAGCGCACTTAGAACGTTCTGGATGCATTTAATTTTGGGAGAAATTAAAGGTTAGGGAATCAGTGTGTGATTTCTCCAAGGCCAGATTTAATCTTGCTCAAAAACGATCTGCACCATTGCCTTGAACAACAAAAAAAAAAAAAACCCCGACCACGATTGAGCCCCCAACGTGTATGTTGCTAAGTGAGACATTTGCTTTAAGTGAGCCTTGCCCCATTTTACGACTTTTCTTCTCACATTGGTCAACTGAATCACTGCAGGTGTTAACTGAATCTAATCAACTAACAGTCAGCTTGGTAAACGTTAACAGAAGTCAAGGGAGGCTGGATTTGGATTTCTTATGGCAATGCAATGATTCCAAACTTATGACATATTTGACTCCACCTCCACCACCAGCTCTGCTTAGTTTTCTACATTATAAACTATTGGGTTTTTATACAGTATAACTGGATGGGGAGAAACAGGCTTCGACTCAACCCTTCCAAGACCGAGTGGCTGTGGCTGCCGGCGTCCCGGTATAGCCAGCTGGTGCCATCGCTGGTTATTGGGGGCAAATCACTGGCCCCCACGGAAAGGGCTCGCAACTTAGGCGTCCTCCTGGACGCACGGCTGTCTTTAGAAGAGCATATGACGGCCGTGGCCAAGGGGGCTTTTTATCAGGTTCGCCTGATACGCCAGTTGCGCCCCTTTCTAGATCGGGACTCCTTACACACGGTCACTCAAGCACTCATCACTTCTCACCTGGACTATTGTAATGCTCTCTACATGGGGCTCCCCTTGGGGTGCACCTGGAGGCTCCAACTGGTGCAGAATATGGCTGCGCGGGGGATTATGGGACCGACGGAGCGCTCCCACGTGACATCTCTCCTGCGCGAGCTGCATTGGTTTCCAGTGGACTTCCTGGTGCACTTCAAGGTGTTGGTGACCACCTTTAAATCGCTCCATGGCTTAGGGCCGGGGTACTTACGGGACCTCCTTCTGCCATCGATAGCCTCCCACCGGCCAGTTCGCTCCCACAGAGAGGGCCTCCTCAGGGTGCCGTCAGCCAGACAATGTCGGCTGGCGACCCCCAGGGGAAGAGCCTTCTTTGTGGTGGCACCTATCCTCTGGAACGATCTACCCCCAGAGATACGAGTGATCCCAGACCTCCGGACTTTCCGTCGGGCCCTAAAAACTTATTTTTTTCAGTTAGTCGGGCTGGCCTAACTCCATGTCAGTTTTAAAGTTCATACTGATTTTAAATTGAAATGTTTTAAATTATGGCCCAAATTTCATTTAATTCCTTTTAAACCATTTTAATTTTTGTGTACAATGTTTTTATTTGGCTGTTCACCGCCCTGAGTCTGAAAGGAGAAGGGCGGTATAAAAATCGAATAAATAATAATAATAAAATAATAACGAAGACACCTTGACTTCTCCTTTTCTTTCGCCTCTTTTGTGTCCTTCTCTTTTCTAGAACCAATTTTCTGCTAAATAAATGTGTTCTAGAGGCCAACTAAAAAAAAAAAGGCTATCAAAAAATGAAAATCCCAGGTATCTTTAACTCAATATTTGTGGCTTTCAAGAAAAATGACAGTTCTTCCATCCCTTCTCATCCCCAAAGTCCAATTATCCAGCTGATCACCTGACCAAAGTTAGGTAAAGGTAAAGGATCCCCTTGCACATATGTGCTAGTCGTTCCTGACTCTAGGGGGCGGTGCTCATCTCCGTTTCAAAGCCGAAGAGCCAGCGCTGTCCGAAGACGTCTCCGTGGTCATGTGGCTGGCATGACTCAAGGCCAAAGGCGCACGAAATGCTGTTCGCTTCCCACCAAACGTGGTCCCTATTTTTCTACTTGCATTTTTTACGTGCTTTCGAACTGCTAGGTTGGCAGAAGCTGGGACAAGTAACAGGAGTTCACCCCATTATGCGGCACTAGGGATTCGAACTGCTGAACTGCCGACCTTTAGATCGACAAGCTCAGCATCTTAGCTACTGAGCCACCGCATCCTTTTGAGCAAAGATAGGAGTGCTCAAATTCAATTTGAAACTACCTTGAGAAAGTTCAGTGAAATGTCCTAGATCAGAGGTGTCCAACCTTGGCAACTTAAGACGTATGAACTTCAACTCCTAGAATTCCCCAGCCAGCCATTTCCCCATTCTTGGAGTTGACGTCCATGCCTCTTAAAGGTTGAACACTCCTGTTCTAGACCTTTACAAAAGGTGTAGGACATTTTTTTCTCTCTCTTTGATCAGAATTGAACTGATTGATGGATCCTTCACCCTACCGTAAAGCCCCCTTCTGATTCAGGTTGGACCCAAAGCTGATGCTCAGGTCAGAAATCACAATTTTGATCCCTACCAGAGACTGTTACAGGGATCAACAACTAGGAGTAGTGTTTTGCAATTAGAATAGATTTCCAAGAATGGTAGTCTTTCTGTACGGGCAAATCCTACAAAATACCAAATAAATTGATGCAGGAATTATTATTCCTGCCTTGAGAGCTAAAAGGTGCGTTATAAATGCATTAAATAAAGAAGTAGAGAATCTTTTAGGAGGTGTTCTGCCCCAGCTTTGGATTCCCAGAGAATGTGACACACACCAAGCTTCGCAAACACTGTTTAATTCCAAACAAACCCCTTTCAAGAATGCAGACTTCCCGTGCAAAGGGTCCTTATCAAAGTTATGAAGAACAAAGTCCGACAAAGATTGGCAACCAGCCCAGAAAACCAGATATGAGAAGTCGCTCGCTCTCCCAGATCCTCTGTAGTAATGAGACGTTGTTTCCAGCAAGAAAGCACTAGCTGCATGCGACTTAAATAGGCTAAGGGAGTGACCAATTATCCTCAAGCCCTACTCTCAAGTAGACCTCCTCCTCCTCCTGAGTAGCCACTCCTGCCTTTTGGCAGCCCTGCGCACCTGTGCATCGAGAAGAGGCTCCTCCACTTCGCTCTCTCCACTGGAAGGAGCCTCTGGAGGTTCTGAAGGTCCTGGCTGAGTCTCTGCCTCTGGCATCACATCCTCTTCGGCCTCCTCGCTGTCCGACGCGAGCACCAGCTGCGCAGGCTGCTGGCGCAACACACCAGCCTCCTCCTCGTCGGGATCAGCCATGATCTGCGCAGGCCGCTGGCGGGCCACAACAGGAGGGAGGGAGTGTATGGGTAGGCATGCATTTGTGTGTGTGCATTTGGGCATATATGTTATGGCAGTGGATAAGTATGTGTACATCCACATATATGTATGTATAATTAGATGCAGAGTATGAGCGGTGTGGTGACCTACAGGTGGAGCTCTCACCTCACAATCAGAAGGCTGTGAGTTCGATCCTGGGTAGCGGGAGATATTTCTCTCTTTGGGCACAATGAGCAATTGTCTGCTGTGAACTCCATGTAGGCGTCAGGAAGGGCATCTGGCCAGCAAATGCTCGAGGTCTGTTCATTTGTCCCTATTCCACCCCCATGCAAAGGATTACAGGATTGTTAAAAGAAAAAGAATTGGCTGCAGAGTGCAAATTAGGAATAAGAATTCACTTATTTTCCATGGACTAATGAATGAGGTGCTTTTGTGCTGTATTAAAGAGATTATTTCTTTATGAATCATTTCCCTCCCCCTAGTGCAACAATATGGAACCCAGATATTAAAAACTGTGGTCCCGTCTATTTTCTCTATAAACTTAATAGCATTATGATTTACCTAGGCTAAATTCTGCAGCTAGAAGGCTGCAACAGTGAAGATTAAATTAAATCTTCCACAAATTATTGCACTGTTACTGCCCCAACTGTTTGGCAATCTTTGCTGCTTTTGTTAATAGAAGCCATTACTACATAAAAAGGAAGCAATTCATTTTCATTATTTTCCTTGCCGTAAAATGTGATTAATGGACACCGAGGACAAGAAATCAACGCTATTTGATGTAATGTAATATTTTCTCGCCTTTTCACATTAAGTACTTTTCATTTTACAACATGGTTTAACTTCTTTATGGATTTATTTTATTATAAATTTGTACCCACACACAAATATAGGGAAATTATTGTGCAGAATCGAATCTGGGTCAGTCACCGGGATTTCATCTTCGGAGCTTTTGCACTTTTCTGGAGCCCAGCGAACTTCTCTCTAGCAGAGTGCATGCTTTGGATTGTTCTCTGTGTGGTATTTATATGGCGCCTGTTGTATTTGGCTTTTTAGTTGTTGATTGGAGTGTGTTGATGGCTGGCTATTAAGTTGTCAGCTGTTGTTTCCTTGTGCTGCCAAGTCCCTACCGCTTACATACTGGTGATAAATCAGCACTCCCTTTGACTGACGAAAGGGCCCGTTTTCCCAGGCTTCAATTATTTCCCTGGCTGTTTTGTGCCTGCTCGTCCAACAATCTTAGTAGTTGCAAAATTGAATGTATGTGTTAGAGCGTTTGCAGCGTGACTACTATTAGGAATAGACAATAAACCCAGGAGTAATACACAGCATACAGAGTCTTAGACATTTAACAGTGGTTTATATACAAGATATATACAGAAATATACGTGGTAGGCAAATACCCGACAAGCAATCAAACTTCTTATTAACTCTACACAGAGAACTCAGCAATGAATACCAGACACAAGGAGAGAGGATAAGCCCTCTCTTGGCTGCCTTAAATAAATACCTCTTAAAGTGGTCATTCTTTTGTGGACCCCTTCGTAGTCTACAACCGGCAATACCAATGCTGATTCATCTTCATTGCATCAGCCTTACATTGCATCAGCTTTACAGTTGTTCAGCTGTTAAATCTCAATACCTTAATAGTATGGATTGAATGTATTGGGTGAATACAATCTACAAGGGGAATTGTGTACACAGGACAGAATTTTTGGAGCACCAGGTGTTTTAAGATTCAGCTGGAACTGCCATCCAGAAGCAAGGTGAGGAAGGAATGTGTTAAACAGCAGGCACTGAAACTGCAAAATGACACTGTGTACTGTTAAAATTTTCCTGTACTCCCCATTAGAGAGATACAACGCAATCTCGGACTGTTCAGAAACAGGAGCAGGAAAAACATGCCATCCCAGGATAGATTAAGAATTTGGTTTCAACCCTGTAAATTTCTGCAAATAATTTGAAAGTCCTGGTTTTCATATCTGATGGATTCTCTACCATCCAACTTAATGTACTGTGTTTCCCCGAAAATAAGACCTGGTCTTATTTTCTTTTGGGGTTGAAAACTAAGAGCCGAGGTGGCACAGTGGTTAGAGTGCAGTACTGCAGCTACTTCAGCTGGCTGCTAGTTCAGCAGATCAGCAGATCAAATCTCACCGGCTTCCATCCTTCCGAGGTGGGTAAAATGAGGACCCAGATTGTTGGGGGCAATATGCTAACGCTAATGCAATAAGCTATTATGCAATCTGCTATATGCTAACTTTGTAAACCGCTTAGAGAGGGCTGTAAAGCACTATGAAGCGGTATAGAAGTCTAACTAATAAGTAAATAAAATAAGCACTCGGGCTTATTTTCAGGGAGGTCTTATTATTTTTAAGTCCAGGAGACGGCAAGGGTGGGGCCCCAACGGGAGTGGGAGTGCAGCTACTGCTGGCCCCACTCTCTCCATCCCACTGTCTGCTTGCCGACGGTTGCAACGAGCCAAGCTCTTGGCATGCCCGTGCCTCCACCCGCCCTACCTGCTGGCCCAGCTTCCGCTGGGACACTTCTCGGCCACGGCGCCTCCTGGGGGCTCTTCGCCCTCCTGGCAGGGCAGATGGAGGCCAGGGCATGCCAAGAGCTTGACCCCAATTGAGGCCGCAGGCAAGCAGGCAGTGGGATGGAGAGAGCGGGGCTGGTGGTAGCTGCCCAAACACTTTTCACCCAGAGGGAGACAAAGCTTTGTCTCCTTGCAAAGAGGACAGTTTGAAATGGAACTAAACACTCTGTTTCAAACTGTCCCCTTTGCAGGTACACAAAGCTTTGAGTCTCCGTCATTTCTCCATCTGGGAAAAAGGTTTTGCCATGAGAGGCTCCACTGGCTCGATGAGGTAAGTAGGTGTGGGGTATGTGGAGCACCTGAACCCCCCACCCCTGCCTGTTCTGGCCCAGCTCCCTAAACACAACAAACCCTCTGAAGTTGAAGATTCCTTTATTAGGAGCACCAGCAGCCCCGGGAAAAAGTTTCTCTCTCACCACAGGCTGACAAGTCCGTCTGGCCGGAAGATGAATAGTTGTTTGCCACATCTATTCATCTCTGCCCCCTGTCCCTTATCCCCAGAGCTAGGGTGAGGCTTCGCTAGCAGCGGCGGTTCTTCCTTCCCAAGGACCGGCCCATTGATTTCCACTGCTCTCCTCTCCTCTGCCTTCTGCACATCCACACATCAGGGCACTGGACCCAGCTGTTCCTCCTCTTCCTCTTTAGCCACCTTCTGACCTGGGGGTTGTTGACTCTCCATCTGAGGGCTGATGGACAGCCCAGGCTCCCTCCCTCCCTCCCTCCCTCCCTCCCTCTCTCTCTCTCTCTCTCTCTCTCTCTCCCTCTGACAGCTCCATTCCCTCTTCCCCCTCAGATGCTGACCCTGACTCCCACACCTCCTCCTCCTCTGATTCGGCTGCTGGAGGGGACAGCAGCCGACAGGGCACAACACTGCCCTAGCTTGATTTTTACACCTGTGCCTCACCCCACCTCATACAGCCAGACATGGGTGGGGCTTAACTAGGGCTTATTTTTTGGGGGGGGGTAGGGCTTATATTGGGCGCACATGCAAAAACCAAAGCTAGGGCTTATTTTCAGTGTAGGTCTTATTTTTGGGAAAACATGGTAAGTGATGATGAACTAGATAATTTTTATAGTTGTACTGCCCTGGACATTTTCTCCAAACCATCCTACCTGTTAATTACTTCTGAAAACCTCTTGATTTTCCCAAGCTTTTTTCTATTTCTCTGCTCTTTTGATGTCACCCATCCTTTTAGAAGGATGGACTACGTCTTCATTCCTTTTTATGGGATGCGGTGACATTACAAATTATTCCATATACTCTGCAAAAGGCAGCAGGCTGTAAGTTTCACAAGAGCTGGCACGGCACTACCTAAAGATATTTGATTTCTTTCTTTTAAAAAAAAAAAGAGCTGCAAAAGCAAAAGGAAAAGTACCCACAAAACCTCTTGACGCTATAAAAAATGATGCTTAACAGCCAGAACAAAAACAAAGATCCCTAGATCTAGAGCATTCCACCAGCCGTGGATTGCTAACCAGATGGTAAACAGCAGTTATCAGCAACCTGCCAGTCAATGACGGGCATCCAATAAAATGTACTTGGGGTATTCGGAGTGAAATGGGAAAGCATCTTGCCAAGGAAAACTGCCAAGAGTAGCAACATCACAGCTGGGAAAGTGCCACAAAAAAAAGACCAAAAAAAATCAGCTGTAGCAGTAAAATATACCAGGATCTAACTTTCCTGGCATTTTTTTTCCTTTAAAAGATATTGTCAGTACTCCCAACGAAAGAAGACTCCAAGGCTTGAGTTTCCTCAAAGCTCCATTTTATTAGAGATGTTGTATTGGCACATCTGGGAAAACCCGAATCTGAAAAGCTTCCAAGTTTTCCCCACCCAAAAGAAAGTCCTTCCCTCTGCACCCACATGTCCCATCACATGATCCAATCAGGCACCATCCAAAACTGGAGATGCCTCCCAGTCACCTCAATGCAGCTGCAGGGCACTGTGGCCTTGACTCTCTGAGAAAAGAATGTTATTTTGACTATACATATACAATACTATACATATACTATACAGTAAAGAATTCTATTCTATTCTATTCTATTCTATTCTATTCTATTCTATTCTATTCTATTCTCCATTCCATTCCATTCCATTTATTTCTATTCTATTCTATTCTGTTCTGTTCTGTTCTGTTCTGTTCTGTTCTGTTCTGTTCTGTTCTATTCTATTCTATTCTATTCTATTCCATTCCATTCCATTCCATTCCATTCCATTCCATTCCATTCCATTCCATTCCATTCCATTCCATTCCATTCCATTCCATTCCTGGAGACTAAAACATATGAAGAACGGTTGCAGGATTTGGGTTTGGCTAGTCTACAGAAAAGAGGGACTAGAAAGGGGGGGATTAGTCTAGAGAAAAGAAGGGACACGATTGCAATATTCCAGTATTTGAGGGGCTGCCACAAAGAGGAGGGGGTCAACCTATTCTCCAAAGCACTAGAAAGACAAGAAACAACGGATGGAAACTCATCAAGGAGAGAAGCAAAACCTGGAACTAAGGAGAAACTTCCTAACAGTGAGGACAATTAACCAGAGGGACAGAAGTTGCCTTCAGAAGTTGTGGATGCTTCATCACTGAAGGCTTTTAAGAAGAGTCTGAAATGGTATAGGATCTCCTGCTTGAGCAGGGGGTTGGACTAGAAGACCTCCAAGGTCTCTTCCGGCTCCATAGTGTTTCTGAGGTGAGTAAAATGAGAACCCAGATTGTTGGGGGCAAGAAGCTGACTCCATAAATCATAAAGACAGGGATGTAAAGCACTGTGAAGTGGTACATAAATCCAAAAGCTATCGCTGAAGCTCCCATTCCTCGTCCTAACTGGCAACTGAACTCTTTAAAAAGGTCTCTGGGTGTCCCTTGCCATTATTATTTTCCACAACGATGAAAATCCTCTTACTGCCATGAAATACCAGTTCCATTGAGCTCGCACGTCTGTTTTTATTGCCTAAAGTTCTGCTCGCCAGGGACGAGCCAGCTGAGTCACGAAACGCAAACCTATAAAAACTCGCTTTAAAAAACAAAATATCTAGCAGCAGCTCAAATGAGAATTGTCAAGAACTGCAAAGCCAGTTCCGGTTTCATAGTGCAATGCTCAGCAATGTTTCTTGGGAAGAGCAAAACAAGATCAGCTGCTTTTGAATCCAGATTCAAAGAAAAAGGACAGGAAGAAGTAAGGATAAACAAGGACAAGGGAACGTCGATGGAAGAGGAACATTGGACGGCGTGAAAATGCAAATAAAAGAAGTTTCAACTTGGCTGCTTCTGGGAATGTGACCTGACATCTTTCACAGATTAACAGAGTTGGAAGGGACCTTGTAGGTCATCTAGTCCAGCCCCCAGCCCAAGCAGAAAGACCGTACACCATTTCTGACAGAGGGCAGTCCAGTCTCTTCTTGAAAGCCTCCAGTGATAAAGCTCCCACAACTTATGAAGGCAACTTCTGTTCCATGGGTTGATTGTTCTCACTGTCAGGAAATTTCTCCTTATTTCTAGGTTGAATCTCTCCTTGGTCAGTTTCCATCCATTATTCCTTGTCTGGCCTTCAGGTGCTTTGGAGAATAGCTTGACCCCCTTCCTCTCTTTGGCAGCCCTTCAAATATTGGAAGACTGCTATTCTGTCACCCCTAGTCCTTCTCTTCACTAGACTAGCCATGCCCAGTTCCTGCAACAATTCATCGTATGTATGTATGTATGTATGTATGTATGTATGTATTTATTTATTTATTTATTTATTTAAGCATGTATAAGATAACAGATATAAGTATAAACATGATTATGAATACAGGAAATGGATACGAATAAATTTATTTATTTATTTATTTATTGGTTCGATTTATATGCCGCCCTTCTCCGGAGACTCAGGGCGGCTTACAATGCGTTAAGCGATAGCCTTCATACTTTTGTATATGCCTGCTTAGTAGGGCTTTCGGCCCCCCCAAGCGGTGTTCTTTTTTATACAAAGTCAGCTAATGCTCAGAAAGCGCTTTCCACCCCTTTTCTTTCCAGATTTTCCTGAGCCACGGCGTTAGCTGTAAGAACAATACTGTTTTAACTAATCTTTCAAAAAGCTCCTTAACTTTCTAGTTCCTTGTTTTCTTTCTTTCTTATGTGAAAGCTGTAATGAAACGGTATTTTAGAAGCAACGCTTCATATTCCCCAAAAGGTTAGGCTTAGTCCACTTGTGAGTATGTAGGGATTCTTGGCCGATTCCTCTTTTGACTCTGTCACAGACGTCTACCACTTCTCCTAAATCCAGGTAGTTCTCTATCTGGTATGCTATTTTTTCTCTCTCCCAGCATTCCCAAAGGAAAAAGAGAGAGGAAATAACAGAATATAGATCTTTACAATTTAAAAAAAATTGAATATTTGTTTGTTTCACAGACATTCCTGGATTGTTCCGTTGGGAAAGAGAAATAAGGATTTTTCTGGATGAAATACATTTAGCTCCTGTGTTTGTAAGCTTCATATATGGGCTAGCTGTTTAATAAGGAGTAGTAGCCCCCTCATAAGGACTACTACAAACTGAAGAGCCAGCACTGATGCATAATAATCTAAGTAACAACATATAATGTAGAATATAATAATATTATAAAATATAAAGGTTAGTGCTTTACTAAACATGGATGGCAATTTCAATCAATCAATCAATCAATCAGAATAGAGTTGGAAAGGATCCTATGCTCAACAGGAGACCCTATACCATTTCAGACAAGTGTACATTCTGTCAATAATTACTTCTAAATCTAGAATGTCTTCAGTAGTTAGTTTATGATTGGAACCATCTGGGGTAGGAGAAGATTAATGTTTTAAAAAGAGAGACAAAGAGAGACAGAGAGAGAGGAGAGAGAAACAGAGAGGGAGAGAGAGATAGACAGAGAGACAGAGAGAGAAAAAGAGAGAGACAGAGTGGGAGAGAGAGACGGAGAGAGAGAGAGAGACAGAGAGACAGACAGAGAAACAGAGAGAGACAGGGAGAGAGAGAGAGAAAGAGGAGAGAGAAACGGAGAGAGAGAGAGAAAAGAGACAGAGAGAGAAACAGAGAGAGACTGAGACAGAGAGAGACAGAGGGGGGAGAGAAACAGAGAGAGAGAGATAGACACAGAGAGAGAGAGAGAAACAGAGAGAGACAGAGAGGCAGAGGGGGAGAGAGAGAGAGAGAGACAGAGAGAGAGGAGAGAGAAACGGAGAGAGAGAGAGGGAGGGAGGGAGGGAGGGAGGGAAAGTGCAACATGAGAGAAATCAACTACCCTTTATCAATGAGAAGGGATTATATAATCAAACGCTTTTAATTTAATTAAGGCCCTCGTATCTAAATTAATCATAATTTCCTTCCAGAAAAGAAGCTCTTTAATAATAAGAAGAAAGAGAATTAACAGGATAATCGTCTTAAAAGTATTGTAGCCAAACCAATTCACTTACTTTCATTTTCAGCTGAGGGCTTGCTTCAAATCGCACGCTAGCTCTCTACATGTTTGAAAAATAAATCAGAATAGACAACTTAACTGGGCAAATGAACTTGCAGTCTGGAATGTTCATTGCTCAGTTCCCTCCCCCTTCTTTTACAGCTATTTTTCTTCTTCTTCCTGACCTTCCTTTGCTGAGGGAAAGTGATGGACCTTTAATCTTTTGTCTCTTACTATTGTTATGTCTTTTAGAGGGTCCTTGTCTTCACAATTTACAGCCGCTTCCATGGGCCTTACTCGAGGTCCTTGGTGGTCTCCGAGCCTGGCTGTTTTCTTGCAGACTTCATGACCCAAACTAGGAAACTTCAAAAGTGATGTTGCATTGATGAGCATTGATGATGATGAGCATTGACCTAGTTTGGATCATGAAACATCTACAAGGAAACCACCAAACTCAGAAAGCACCAAGGACCCCCAGTCCTCTTCCTCCTCCTTACTTATCCTTCCTATTTCCTCCACCTCCTTCTCCTTCCTTCCCTCTCCCTCCTTCCTTCTCTCCCTTTTCAATAGTACAAGGGCACCTTAGGCACGAAAGCTGGCTGGGTCATTTGAGGCACCAGGAGGAGATGAGTTCTAGTCCTGCATTAGCCATGAAAACTGGCTGGCTAACTTTGGACTAATTGCCCATAACCGAGGATATAATTATACAATATATTAACATATTTCTTTTTCAAAACGTCTCTAGAAAGGCATTTGGCCAGTCTAATTCTGTTCTGTTCTTCTGTTGCAACACACAAGACTATGAAAGAAATAGCAAGTTCTGCGGGGAGTTTCGAGTGTGTATGTCAACCCACACAAATCTGCATTAAAAGGGGTGAGGCTTCAGTCATGTGATTATGGGCGCCATGTCGACTTTTCTGACTCTTTCTTCCTGTGGATGCCACTGCGTTCCAAATTACAATTCAATTCAATTTCATTCAAACCAGGGGTGAAATGCTATCGGTTCAGGCCGGTTTGCCCAAACCAGTAGTAAAAAATGCTACTGGTTCGCCAAACCGATAATAAAAAAAGTAAAAAAAAAAAAAGATCAGAAGATCAGCTGAGCGACGCGTGATCGTTGGAACTTTAAAAAAAAAACTTTTTAAAGTATTTTAATTACTGGTTCCGGAGAAAAAACTTAAAAAGTTTTTTTTTAAAAAAAAGTTCTGACGATCGCGCGTTCCTCAGCTGATTTTCAAAACTTTTTTTTTTTTTACTTTTTAAGCATTTTTTTACTACTAGTTCTCTGGAACCGGTAATAAAAATGCTTTAAAAACGTTTTTTAAAAAGGTTCCCAAGCTCATGCGCCACAGCTGATTCACCCCCCTTGCTGTCTACATATCTTCCCAAGCCTCCTTTTGGTGCATACTGTGCCTCTGTGCGTGCAGCACACATTTGGTGGAAACTGCATATGCGCGCTCATGGCGCGAATGTGCAGCCAGCGAACCGGTGGTAAACCAGTTCAGATTTCACCACTGATTCAAACCCTTATTGTCAGAGTACAACATGTGTACTATGAGATTGGCTGAGCCTCCCTTCGTGCACCCTCCTCAACACAATACAACTCACAGTGAAAGACAGAAAATCCCTATCCCAGTGAATCCTGCTAACAAACACCCAATCCTATTGCATCGTCTGAACTTATTGCACGTCACGCAATAATATTGCACGTAACCCACAAGTCAATTGTACTATGTTGTTGTAGTTATTTTCCATTCGGGAGTCTGACAGCTCACAGATAAAAACCATTCTTCAGCCGGTTTGTGCGGCTGCCTATGCTTCTATATCTCCTTCCCAATGGTAGGAGGATAAAGAAGTGCTGACCAGGGAGTGAGTCGTCCCTGAGGATTTTCCTCACTGTTCTAAGGCAATGAGCCCTCGCGACCTCATCTAGTGGTATCAGGGGACAGCACATGATGTTTTGTGCTGTGCTCATCATCCTCTGTAATGTTTTTTCTATTCTATCTAAGCCAGCATTCCACACCGTAATGCAACGAGTGAGGACGCTTTCTATTGTGGAATGGTAAAAGGGACGCAGTGGCTCAGTGGCTAAGGCACCGAGCTTATCGATCAAAAAGTTGGCAGTTCAGCGGTTCGAATCCCTAGCGCCACGTAACGGGATGAGCTCCCGTGACTTGCCCCAGCTTCTGCCAACCTAGCAGTTCGAAAGCACGTAAAAAAAAAAATGCAAGTAGAAAAATAGGGACCACCTTTGGTGGGAAGGTAACAGCGTTCCGTGGGCCTTTAGCGTTGAGTCATGCCGGCTACATGACCACAGAGACGTCTTTGGACAGTGCTGGCTCTTTGGCTTTGAAACGGAGATGAACACCACCCCCTAGAGTCGGGAACGACTAGCACGTATGTGCGAGGGGAAACTTTACCTTTTAAAAGGAGGTCATCAGTTGTTGTTCCACTTTGGAATAAATGACCGTCTTGCTCGCCTCCTGAAGGAGTCCTCCAAAAATTGTCCCATTGGGGGGAAGACATATTTTATCAATTATTTTTGGTCGTTCTGCTCCCTCCATCGCCCTCCAGCCCTATATATTCCTCCATTAGAAGGACGAAAAAGCCTTCACTGTTGATTAGAGAATTCATATCCTGCCTGCTGTTTTGGAGCCTTTGCTCTAGCAGTGTAATGCTCTAATGTTCTGAAATATTAATAGTAATTCTTTGAATACAGGCAGGAAATGAGATACTCCTGACATGATGTACGTTAAAGATGATCCTCAGAATTTATGGGGGGGGGGGAGGCAAAAAATCCATAAATAAATTATTGAAATGGGGTCCGCTCGATGAATAATTCAGAAAGCAACAGCATATTTGGGCAATTGTGTGACGGTTATTTTAAAGTAAAATAAAAATAAAAATGGCTGGCTGCTGGTTGCAGATTTCAGCGGGTGCATTAAAATCCAAATTGGCAAGCAAAGGATTATATAATCCCTTTTCATTGATAAAGGGTAGTTGATTTCTCTCATGTTGCTCGCTCCCTCCCTCCCTCCCTCCCTCTCTCTCTCTACATAGATGCATCTACATCTATTCATCTATGCCTCTCTCCATCTCTCGTCTCTCCATCCATCCATCCCTCTCTCTCTCATCTCTCTCTCTCATCTATCTCATCTCATCTCATCTCATCTCTCTCTCTCTCTCTCTCTCTCTATCTATCTATCTATCTATCTATCTATCTATCTCTACATCTCTATATCTCTATTGCTCTGTCTATCTCTCTATCTCTATCTATCTATCTTGCTCCTTCTTTTAAAAAAATGCTATCTCCTCTATTGCTTTATTTGCTCTCTGATTTTATCAGCTTTCCTTACGGGAATAATTTATCCTTCTTTCCCAGGCCATCAATTAATACAGTGTGCTGCTACACACTTAAATTTAAGAACGTCATTTATTTTACACACACACACACACACACACACACCAAACTGGGCTGAACAAAATGAAAAACAATCTGATGTCCTGCTTCGGTCAGCATTTTTCTGACTAGCAATGTAATCTAGCCTGCAATGGATTGTCGCTATTAACCTTGTTAATATCGCCTGCATGGAAAGCAGAGTTGCTCTCTGTGGCTACCGGGATATTCTGCATTATTAAAAACGGAAAAAGGAAAGGATTTGGACCAGATTTTAGACTCCCTCCCTCCCTCCCTTCCTTCCCAGTGGTTAGAATGCATCATTGCAGGCTAACTCTGCTGACTGCCAGCAGTTCGATTCTCATCAGATGAAGGTTGACTCAGCCTTCCTTCCTTCCTTCCTTCCTTCCTTCCTTCCTTCCTTCCTTCCTTCCTTCCTTCCTTCCTTC
>WNWU01000062.1:3630143-3643949 GCA_012654045.1 Ptyas mucosa | reverse complement strand
AGAGGGAGAGGGAGAGGGAGAGGGAGAGGGAGAGGGAGAGGGAGAGGAGGAGGAGGAGGAGGAGGAGGAGGAGGAGGGAGAAGGGAAGAAGGAGGGGGAGAAGGGGAAGGAGGGGGAGGAGGAGGGGGAAGGAGAAGGGAAGGAGGAGGAGGGAGGAGGAGGAGGGGGAGGAAAGAAGGAGGGAGAGGAGGAGGAGGGAGAAGGGAAGAAGGAGGGGGAGAAGAGGGAGGAGGGGGAGGAGGAGGGGGAAGGAGAAGGGAAGGAGAAGGAGGAGGAGGACTGTGGGATCCTTGGTGCTCTCTGAGCTTGGTGATTCTCTTGCAGATGTTCCATGACCCAGCTAGGGAACATCATCAGTGCTAGAAGGGAGTGTGGTTGTCAGAGAGGAGGACAGGGATGACGAGGACTGGAGGCTCCTTGGTGCTCTCTAAACTGAGTTGTTTTCTTACAGTTGCTTCATTACCTAACTGGATAACATCAACAGTATTAACTTACTTAGACTCCTTTACTACCACTGATGGTGTTACCTAGTTTGGTAACGAAATGTCTGCAAGAAAATCACCAAGCTCAAAAGACACCCCCACCCCCCACCCCACCCCACCCCACCCACAGAAACGACTTATGATTTTTCTCTGCATATTTTGTGCTCCGTGTTTAATATAATTAATCCGAGAAGATATAGAAACGTTCTTCCTCTATCATTTGTCCGGCTCCTGGCTATTTTGCACCAAGGAGGTCACAAATGTTTTTAAAACGCCCATCGACTCCTCTTCCTTATTGGCCAAACAAACAAGTTTATAACTTCGTTTCCACCTTTGAAACCACCAAGGGTAGAGGACGTCTATCGCAGGATTTTGCTCAAGGCACTAAAGAAGAAAATTTATGATAATCTTCCAAGCAACCGGCAGTATACTATATATGCAATTATTCACGCCGTTTCTTCAGTTTTGAAATTCAATCAGAAAATGTTTAAAGCAAAATAAACCATGAAGCATCCTTAATGCCCAAAACAAAACGCGTTCCTTGTACACATAACCTAATGCTTCTTCCAAAATGTGTTCCTTTGAACACGCAGGGTCTCTTATATATATCACCGTTATAAAAACACCGCTTCTTAAATGGGAAAAAAAAATAGGTTGCGTCGAGAGCCACTAACAGTCAGACTCCCCCCCTTCTCTCTTTCTCTCCTCTCTCTCTCTCTGTCTCTCACTCTCTCTCTGTCTCTGTCTGTGTGTCTCTCTCTCTCTTTCTCTCCTCTCTCTGTCTCTCTGTCTCTCACTCTCTCTCTTTCTTTCTCTCCTCTCTCTCTGTCTGTCTCTCACTCTCTCTCTGTCTCTGTCTGTGTGTGTCTCTCTCTCTTTCTCTCCTCTCTCTGTCTCTCTCTCTCTCTGTCTCTCTTTCTTTCTCTCCTCTCTCTCTGTCTGTCTCTCACTCTCTCTCTGTCTCTCTCTCTGTGTGTGTCTCTCTCTCTTTCTCTCCTCTCTCTGTCTGTCTGTCTGTCTGTCTCTCTTTCTTTCTCTCCTCTCTCTCTGTCTGTCTCTCACTCTCTCTCTGTCTCTCTCTCTGTGTGTGTGTCTCTCTCTTTCTCTCCTCTCTCTGTCTCTCTCTCTGTGTCTCTCTTTCTCTCCTCTCTCTGTCTCTCTCTCTGTGTCTCTTTCTCTTCTCTCTGTCTCTCTTTCTCTCCTCTCTCTGTCTCTGTGTATGTGTCTCTCTCTCTTTCTCTGTGTCTCTCTCTTTCTCTCCTCTCTCTGTCTCTGTCTCTCTGTGTGTGTCTCTCTGTGTGTGTTTCTCTCTTTCTCCTCTCTCTCTCTGTCTCTTTCTCTCCTCTCTCTGTCTCTCTGTGTGTGTCTCTCTCTCTTTCTCTTTTCTCTCGCTCTGTCTCTGTCTCTCTCTCTGTGTGTGTTTGTCTCTCTCTTTCTCTCCTCTCTCTGTCTCTGTCTCTGTCTCTCTCTGTCTGTCTCTGTCTCTGTGTGTGTCTCTGTCTCTGTCTCTGTGTATGTGTCTCTCTCTCTTTCTCTCCTCTCTCTGTCTCTGTCTCTTTGTCTCTCTCTCTCTTTCTCTCCTCTCTCTGTCTCTGTCTCTTTGTCTCTCTTTCTCTCTCTCTCTGCGTGTCTCTCTCTCTCTGTGTCTGTGTGTCTTTCTCTGTCTCTGTCTCTGTCTCTCCTCTCTCTGTCTCTGTGTGTGTGTCTCTCTTTCTCTTCTCTCTGTCTCTCTTTCTCTCCTCTCTCTGTCTCTGTCTCTCTCTCTGTCTCTCTTTCTCTCCTCTCTGTCTCTCTTTCTCTCCTCTCTCTGTCTCTGTCTCTGTCTCTCTCTCTCTGTGTGTGTGTTTGTCTCTCTCTTTCTCTCCTCTCTCTGTCTCTGTCTCTGTCTCTCTCTCTCTGTCTCTGTCTCTGTGTGTGTCTCTGTCTCTGTCTCTGTGTATGTGTCTCTCTCTCTTTCTCTCTCTTCTCTCTCTGTCTCTCTCTCTGTCTCTCTCTCTGTGTCTCTCTCTCTTTCTCTCCTCTCTCTGTCTCTGTCTCTTTGTCTCTCTTTCACTCTCTCTCTGCGTGTCTCTCTCTCTGTGTGTCTGTGTGTCTCTCTCTGTCTCTGTCTCTCCTCTCTCTGTCTCTGTGTGTGTCTCTCTCTTTCTCTTCTCTCTGTCTCTCTTTCTCTCTCTGTGTGTGTCTCTCTTTCTCCTCTCTCTCTGTCTCTGTCTCTCTGTCTTTGTCTCTGTCTCCCCCCCCACCCCTTATTCTGTAGGCAGAAAATACATTTACATTTTAAATGCTGCACGGCCAATCATGCTGTGATTTTGGTCGCACTTCATGAAATATTAAAGAGTTCCTCTTTATGGAAGTCCAAAATTACTTCCAACTTAGACTTTTTATAGCTTAAAAAACTCGTTAGGTTGTTTTGATTTTTCAGCAGTAGAAAAAACACCAATAAAAAAAAATAAAGAACAAAAAGAAAAGCGCAAACTTTTAAGAAACTTACTTTTGGGGGTGGGTGGGTAATGAAATCCAAGGACACCGATATCACTCAGGCAATTTAGCTTCACTGCCTGTTTATCTGAGAGTATATTCTGCTGAGTAAATATACCCCAGTATCTATTTTCAAGTGACGCATCCCCAAAATGTTCTCTTCATCTCCACCCCAGCTCATAGCAAAGATCACTTAAAATTATCTTCATTTGTTCCAACTTTAAGATATCCTCTTCTCCCAGCAAATTTTTGTCACTATGTTTATCAACAGTAGGTTGAAAACAAGGGTGCATAGCTTCTACATTCCTCCCTCCACTAACCTTGGAGGCCATTTTGACTTGTTCCTGGTGTCCAATACACATTCATACACATGCACACTCACGCACAAACACACTTGCTCTGGAAATTTGCAGTTTAGTCAAGGTCAGTGAGATAACAGCAAACAAGAAGCACAAACTCAAGCACAAGTCTCTGAAAGAAACTTGCCTGTGTGGGCTTTGCCTTAAACAGGAACAGGCAGAAGAATAGTCAAAATTCAGTCCAAGCTTCCAAGAGCTAAGCCAGAGTTGTCAGCCAGTCCAGAGGTTAGAATTCCACAAGTCAAATCCACACAAACCTCATGCCAGGTGGTTAATTATTCTACAACGGAGGTTTTGAAGTATTTCATGAGTATCAAGGGTCAGGGCTGCCTCTAAAATCAGGCTGCAGCCAGCTGTCTGTAAACAAGAGATTTACTCTCTTGCTTGGCAAGGAGCCTCATAGAACACATATGTTCTCCTCTCTACTCCCCAAGTGCAGGGGCTTGAGACTTTATAGCATCATCTGACTACTCCAGCTCTTTAGATGGTGGCTATGTTTGATCAGGAGATTCTTGGTCTGCGTGTCTTGAGGCATTTCACAGGATCTGCTTGAGAAAGTCATCGTCGTTGTCATCTTCATTGTCATCATCACAGTGGGAAGAGACTTTGGAGGTCTTCTAGTCCAACCCCCTGCTCAAATAGGAAACTGCATACTATTTCAGACAAATGGTTGTCCAATCTTTTCTTAAAAGCTTCCAGTGATGGAGCACTCACAAGCCCTGAAGGCAAGCTGCTCCACCAGTTGATGGCTCTCAAGTATCTGAATCCTGGGCTTCGTGCGTGATCACTCCAGGGAAAGGATACTGCATAATCTCCATTCCCACCCCACTCCAGGGAGCTTCATCCCTGGAGGCTTTCAAGAAGAGATCGGACTGCCATTTGTCAGAAACGGTGTAGAGTCTTCTGCTTGGGTGGGGGGGGGGGGTTGGACTAGATGACCTACAAGGTCCCTTCCAACTCTGTTAATCTACAACTGGAGCCACAACAGATTCTAAATCATAAAAATTGGAGCTTCCGATTACCAACTGCTGTGCGTTATAAGCGAACCATGGCTCTGCCTACTGGATAAATCTCTCCATTACTAGATCTATAAGTAGATTTATCTTCGGTTTTCCCGGAGCTGCCCCTGGAGTTTCAAAGACACCGAAGCAGCCCTTGGAAGCTCCTGTGGTGAATGGCCCTGCCTATCATTATATCTCAACAACTAAATCTACATTTCGTACAAGTCCCCAGATTATCCCGTTCATTTGCTCTTAATAAGCCGTCATCAGCCCAGCAGCTGGTCGTCTCCATTCCCCTGCGCTTGTGTTCAAGTGATAAATTGTTTAACCTTGGTAGAATTTCAAACACGTTGGGCTACCCATGAAATAATAAATTAACGAGTTTCATCTCTGCAATTAGCGTTAGTTATTGCTTCGGCGGTGTCCTTAGGTACGAGTCTGGCTTTTTTTCCCCTCAAGGTACCCGCCAGACTTCTGAACAGAATATTTGATGGCCAACTAAACACCGTGTCAGCTTTGGAAGCCATATTAGCTCCGGAAGCTTCCACGCCACCATCTTCTTCTGTGTGGGAAAGTAGGAGGGGGGGTTTAGTAGAGGGGTTGTCTTCAGACATAATAGCATTTTTCCTGTCGGTCAAGGTCAGGGCCAGAGGACGTCGCGAGCTGAAGACGTGGCTCTTCCGCCAACTAGGCTGATCTGTTAGGGGGTACACTGAGATAATTTTAAATTGTTTTAATGGGGTTGTTGATTTTAATCTTTTTATTGTGATTTGTATTGATGTTGTCATTTTGTAAGCCGCCTTGAGTCCCCAGAGAGAAAGGCGGCATATAAATCGCAATAACAAATAAATAAATAAATGTAAAATTTGTTACTACCGGTTCTGTGGGCGTGGCTTGTTGGTGGTGGTGGGTAATGTGACTGGGTGGGCGTGGCCAACTTTTTTTTTTTTTTAACTTTTCAAAGCATTTTTTCTAATGCTTTGAAAAGCCTCTCTGCCAATCAGGCAACTCAGCTGGGATCGTCAGAGACTTTTCAAAGCATTTTTTTTACCACTTCTTCAGCCAAGAGGTTGCAGAAAAAAATGCTTTTAAAAGCCTTAGACGATCCCAGCTGAGCCACGCGATCATCAGAGGCTTTTTTTAAAAAAAAAACTTTTAAAAGCATTTTTTCGTCGGAAGAGGTTGTAGAAAAAATGCCTTTAAAAGTAAAAAAAAAAAAGCCTCTGATGATCGTGCAGCTCAGCTGGGCATGGTGGGGAGGGAGGAGGGGGTCGCAGGGATTTTGCTACCGGTTCTCCGAACCACCCGCCGCCATCGCTACCGGATCAGGCGATCCAGTCCGAACTGGGAGCATTTCACCCCTGGTCAGGATGATCCTGCATCTGGAGAAGGAGTAATCACCGTGCTGTCTTGAGATGGGATGGATGCTGATTGGAGCATGTCATCAGCTGAGGAGTGAGGGGATGGTTTGGGGGGTTTTGATTTACTGAGGGAAAACCCGGACCTCTCAGATTCAGGTTTTCCCAGATGTGCCAATTCTAGTAATGTTGTGTCTTCGGCTCCCGAGCCCGGACCTTTGGAGGAAGAACCCTCCGAAAGTGAAGAGGAGGAGGAGGCAAGGCCCCCCTCTCCTGGCCCGTCTGGTTTGGCACCACCCCAGGCCCCAGCTGAAAGCCCTGAGGAGGAAAGCTCCTCTGAGTCAGACGTTAATGAGGAGAGGGAGTGGATTAATCCCAGGTGGTGACGATCAGAGAGACGGGCTCAGCAAAGGAGTGGGTGGGGCCGAGCATGAGGTGATGAGTCACAAAGCCAACGCCCCACAAGGTATAAAAGGAGCTGACCTTACCTTGTTGGCTTTTGTGACGAACAAATTATTAACTTGGCTGCTTGTTTCCTGAAGTACTGCATCAGATAAGTGTTTGCTAACCTTAAGACTGTTTGTTTTTGGACATGCCGGAGAGCCTTATCAGGGACTGGCCGTGGCAACTCAAAATAACAGCTGTCTTTATCTCTCCTGGGCTCGCCGCCAGCTTGTTGTTTATGAATGGTGAATAAACGACTTTCGTAGACTTCTGTTTGTGTGTGTGCTTGTCTGGGCTCCTGAAGCAGGGAGGGGACAGAACAAGTAAATAGAACTTTGAAAAATGCTTGCTTCAGAGTTTTTACTTGGAGTTGGGGATTTTTTTTTTCTGGAACGCTGACACACACTGTCCATGAGATGTCAGGTCCAGAAATAAAATAAGCCAAAAGAGAAACAGGGGGGGGAGGGGGCAGGAGAGACCGTGGCCTTGAAGACTCTCCAAAAGAACGCAAATGAACAGCTGTCGGCAACGAATATAAATCCTTCCATTCTCCCTTTATCCTGTCAGACCTGAAGAAGCTCCTTGGATGACAAGCGAAACGTCTTCAAGAGAAAAGAAAAAAAAAAAAACAGAAAATCCAGCTGCCTTTTGAAAAAAAATGCACCTTTGGGACAACTGTGACCTGGATGAGGGAGAACCTCTACAGACTTTTAGCTATACAATTTGGGGTGTTGGAATGGTGTGGGAGTAGGAATGGATTCCCAGAGGGAAAAATGACAGACTACAGGAACCAGTTGCACCATTCAAGGGAACCTGAGGACACAGATGAACCTCCAAGTGGCCTCAGCGACTCTCTAAAAGGATGCAAATGACCAGCTGTCTGCAAGGAGTATCAATCCTTCCATTCCCCGCCATCCAGTCGGAGCTGAAGAAGCTTCTTGGGTGAGAAGGGAAACGTCTTCAAAGAAAAACCAGAAGGTCCAGTTGTCTCTTGAAAAAAAAAGCACCTTTGCGACAACCATGATCTGGATGACTGAGAATCTCCCTAGACTGGGTGTCAGCAACCTGTGGCTCCGGAGCTGCATGCGGCTCTTTAGGCCCTCTGCTGTGGCTCCCTGTCGGGTGATCCCACCACTAGCTGGCCCCGCCGCTCACCCTCCCCTCCCAGTCACTCCTCGCCTGGCCTGAGAAGGTAAGGGCGACAGCGGGGGATGGATTAGCAGCCAGGAGAGAGACAGTGAGATACAGAGAGTGGGGGAGAGAGGGGGACATAGAGAGATACAGGGAGGGACGGGAGAGAGAGATACGTCAAAAGGATTTTGTGGTTCCCGGTGTTTTTTAACACCCGGTTCTCTGCCCTAATGACCGGCTTGGTAGGTGTGGCTAGGGGGGAGTCATGTGACTGGTGGAAATGAGCGATGTCAAGTTGGCCACGCCCACCCTGGTTTTTTGGCTCCCGGTGTTTTCTTTTCTGTGGGAAACGGGTCCAAATGGCTCTTTGAGTGTTTAAGGTTGCAGACCCCTGCCCCTAGACAATTAATGGAGAAAAGTTTTAGGAGAACTTCACATTAACTTTAGCAGATGAAATGATTCACGTTTCATTTTTTAAAAAAGAGCAGATCTGTCAGCGTTATAAATGAACAGGCCTTCGGAACATCTGTAGCCAGTGTTTGGACAGCTCGTCTCAATCTTTTCACTTCTCCCTTTCAGAGATCTGCAATTTACTTGTCGTGCTCCATTTTAATATTCGGATTTTTACCCTCGTCGTCATTTTCCCTATCATCTGGACCCTCAATTTTCCTCCCATCACAGTTTACGCGCTCTGATTTCCACCCACTGCATGACAAGGAATATCTTTTCCGGGTTGTTAGCAACCATTGGTATTTCAAATATTAATTTATAATTCCATGGGTCAGAATGGACACTGCCACGTTCCTTGGGTTCAATCCCTGATTGGGCATGAGGAAGGTTCTAGAATTGTCATTCCTTGCTCCCGCTGAAGACAGAAGGTTACAATGTCCCCTTAATATGTGGGATAGAGTAACCACGGTGGCAAGAAATTCACGAGGTACAACTATCTCGCTTAGCAATAGGAATTTTGGGCTGAACTGTGGTTGTAAATCAAGAACTACCTCTATTCAAAAGGGAGTTGTATTCAAAAAAAAGATGGTGAGACTTTGGAAAAAGTGCAGAGAAGAGCAACGAAGATGATTAAAGGTCTGGAGACTAAAACATACGAAGAACGGTTGCAGGAACTGGGTATGGCCAGTCTAGAGAAAAGAAGGACTAAGGAGTGACATGGTAGCAGTCTTCCAGTATTTGAAAGGGTGCCACAAAGAGGAGGAAATCAACATTTTCCAAAGCATCAGAAGGCCAGATAAGAAACAATGGATGGAAACTAATCAAGGAGAGAAACAACCTGGAATTGAGGAGAAACTTCCTAACAGTGAGGATAATTAACCAGTGGAGCAGAAGTTGCCTTCAGAAGTTGTGGGAGCTCCATCCCTGTAGGTTTTTAAGGAGACACTGGACAGCCACTTGTCTGAAACGGTACAAGGAGTAGAATTAAGGAGCTGTATTCTGAATTGAGTTACAGGGTCTACTGTTTATAGAAATGCCTAACCAGCAGAGGCGACCGAAATACAGTTCCTTCAACTGTAAAAATAATACCAAGGCTCTCCTCATGGACACTTCTCAATCCATTCCATTCCTTAGAATTCCTTCTTCTCCGCTGAACAACTGAATTCGTTTCTTTCCAGTTCAGAAGAACTGTTCTGAAGCAAGTTTTAAAAACTATATGGGTACAATATAGCTAAAATCAACGAAATATTGAATATACGGTGTGACAAATTTACTGAATTGGAAGTCTACGATGCCTGCAAATTCCTTCTATGTTTACTTGGTGTTTTATATTTCTGGTTCTGTTTTTTTGCCTCTTGACCCTTTGTTGTTGTTGGTTTTTTTCCCCTTCGTTTTTCAGGAGGAAAGAGAAAGATAGGAAGTCAAATTTGTTGCTTATTTTCCAAGAAGACGCAAGAACTGGGCTGACAAAGCAGTAAGCACTAAGTTGTTGTTGTTAGTTGCGAAGTCGTGTCCGACCCATCGCGACCCTATGGACAACATTCCTCCAGGCCTTCCTGTCCTCTACCATCCTCTGGAGTCCATTGAAGCTCACGCCGACTGCTTCAGTGACTCCATCCAGCCACCTCGTTCTCTGCCGTCCCCTTTTTCTTTTGCCCTCCATCGTTCCCAGCATTAGGCTCTTCTCCAGGGAGTCCTTCCTTCTCATCAGGTAGCCAAGGGATCTGAGTTTCCTCTTCAGGATCTGGCCTTCTAAAGAGCAGTCAGGGTTGATCTCCTCTAGGACTGACCGGTTGGATGGCCTTGCTGTCCAAGGGACTCGCAGGAGTCTTCTCCAGCACCAGAGTTTAAAGGCCTCAATTCTTTGACGCTCAGCCTTCCTTATGGTCCAACTTTCACAGCCGTCCGTTGCAACTGGGAAAACCAGAGCCTTGGCTATACTCAGTAAGAGGGACCAGTCAATTTCAATCATTGTAATTGTGTGAGATTATTCTATCTACTTAGAAGATAAATTTGATATAATAAAAGTTCTTCTTAGCCTCTGACTCTGTCTTTTATCAATGTAAGAACAGCACAAGGTACCAGGAACAAGAAGTTAGCAGGACAAACAACAAACAGACAGAAGACACGGAGCATCTAAGTATTCCAAAGAGCTGCAATTCTTAGATAACACTGATGAATCTTGGGAAAACTTTAAGCAGATCTTGGTTCTTAAATGATAGGCAAGGATTACTTCACCAAAGAGGATGAAGAGAAAACAGTTCCGTGTGACCAGGCAGTTGGTGTTTTTAGTGGCACTGCCAATCACTCCCCAAAAGAATTATACGACTGCCTGGAAAATTTTGCAGAACATTGCCAACAACACCCAAGTGAGACATTTGAAAGACTTCAAAATGAATGATGTCTTTTGGAGAATGTCTTACTGAATTAAAGCCTGGATGGTAATTTTGGCGAGGAGGAAGAGGAGGGGGGGAGGAAGAGGAGGGGGAGGGGGAGAAGAGGAGGAAGAGGAAGAGGAGGAGGAGGAGGAGGAGGAGAAGTAGATGAAGAAGAAAGAAGGAGGAGGAGGAGGAGGAAGAGGAGGAAGAGGAGGAAAAGAAGAAGAGGAAGAAGAAGAGGAGGAGGAGAACGAGGAGGAGGGGGAAGAGGAGGTGGAGGAGGAGGAGTGGGGGAGGAGAAGGAGGAGGAGAAGAGAAAGAGGAAGAGGAGGAGGAGGAGAGGAGGAGGAGGGGGAAGAGGAGGTGGAGGTGGAGGAGGGGGGAGGAGGAGGAGGAGGAGGAGGAGAAGAGGAGGAGGGGGAAGAGGAGGAGGAGGAGGAGGAGGAGGAGAAGGAGGAGGAGAAGAGAAAGAGGAGGAGGAGGAGGAGGAGAGGAGGAGGAGGGGGAAGAGGAGGTGGAGGAGGAGGAGGGGGAGGAGGAGGAGGAGGAGGAGGAGGAGAAGAGGAGGAGGGGGGAAGAGGAGGAGGAGGAGGAGGAGGAGGAGGAGGAGGAGAGAAAGAGGAGGAGGAGGAGGAGGAGATTCTGTGGATATTGTCAAAGCAATGGGAATAGGTAGATGAAATTATAAACTCTTCAGATTAGAGAATATAACCCTGAAATGACCTCTGCAGATCAAGAGTCTTCCCCATTGTCTCTCTTAGGCTCAATGTGCAAACTCAAAACTCTAAATCGCACAAAATGAGCTTCCTTCAGTCTCTAGATCAACTGTTGTAAATCAAAGACTATCTGGAGAGGGAAGGAGGGAGGGAAGGAGGGAGGGAGGGGAGAGAGAGATTGGTGGAGTGGTTAAGGCGCTCCAGGCTAAAAACGGGGAGTCTGTGAGTTCTAGTCCTTCCTCAGGCACAAAGCCAGCTGAGTGGCCTTGGGCCAGTCACTCTCTCTTACCCCTTGGAAGGAGGCAATGGCAAAGCGCCTCTGAAAAATCTTGTCAAGAAAACTGAAATTAACTGGTCCAGGCAGTCTTGAAAAATTGGACACAATTGAACAGAAGAAATTAAAAAAAAAGAATATTGAACAAACACAATCTTCTGAATGGCGGTAGGTTTTAATTCGTATTTGGTGGGCTGTCAGAAATGTAGCTGGGCATGGGTTGGCGAGCAGAATCTGTTGGTTTTTGTCATTCATAGAGAATTGGGGTTTATTTATTTGTATTTATTTATCCCATTTCTACCACCCCCATCTCAACCAAAATTTCTGGTTGCCCGAAAAGCAGGGTTGAAAGATTACCGGTTCACACCAGATCGGGCAAACCAGTAGTGATAAAAACTATCGGTTTGGGTAGTTAATATAAAACTACTGGTTTGCCCGAATTTCCGATGATCAGCTGTGGCGCCCTCTCGCTGTTTTACTTATCTAGTGAAATCTTCTTTTTCCGCACGAAGCGTGCTTTTGGCATGCACTGTGCATGCGTGTGCGCAGCGCACGTTTGGCGCGCACCGCACATGCCCGGGCAGCGAACCGGTGGCGATCCATGGAGAATTTCACCACTGTCCAAAGGGTTGATAAAGACATCTGCAACAGGCTCCCTCAGAAGCCTCCAAGAGCCTGACTAGGTGGTTCAGTGGCTAAGACACTGAGCTTGTTGATCAGAAAAGGTTGGCAGTTCGGGGGTTCGAATCAGTGGTGAAATCCATTTTTTTTACTACTGGTTCTGTGGGCGTGGCTTGGTGGGCGTGGCAGGGGAAGGATATTGCAAACTCTCCATTCCCACTCCACTCCAGGGGAAGGATACTGCAAAATCCCCATACCCACCCCACTCTGGGGCCAGCCAGAGGTGGTATTTGCTGGTTCTCTGAACTACTCAAAATTTCTACTACCGGTTCTCCAGAACCTGTCAGAGCCTGCTGGATTTCACTCGAGGTTTGAATCCCTAGAACAGGTCTCCTGCGTGAGCAGGGGGTTGGACTAGATGACCTCCAAGGTCCCTTCCAACTCTGTTCCTGTTAGGTGGGAACGTATTCAGACACGTTCTGGAATTCAGCCTGCTGTGCTATGCTCAGGAATCCGGAATTTTGTTGGCTGGTTAACTTTGAACCGCTCAATCTCTCTTACCCTAAATTAATTCAGAGAACTGTCATACACTGAGGAGGGAGTCTGGTGTTAATATTTTAAAAATATGTGCAGTCCTTTGGGTGAAGGACGCCATAAAAATGCCATTCACGTATAATTTCTCTCCTCTCTCCTGCATCCAACGTCACGTGCTTTTAAATTGCCTTGGCCTGTTTCTACCCTTTTTGATTCCGCGATTAGCAACACAACATCTAGCCATTTCGTTCCTTTATAAGGCTCAGTAGAATGTCAAATTATATAGAATGTGGAAACAGTGTTAAGCAGGGGTGGGATTCAGCCGGTTCGCACCGGTTCAGGAGTACCAGTACGTCTGACGATCAGCTGCTCGCCCCTGCGCTATACCAACCTATATTTCCTTTGTTTGAAGCCCAGCTGATCGGCACCGCAGAGCGGATTGCTGCGCCACAGCTGTTTTATTCACTGGGGCTACAGTAGAAGGTAAGTTTTAGAGCTGTTTTGAAATTTACTGTGCACGGATTGCGCGTTTGACACGTGCACAAAGCATGCTCGAAGCAAACTGGTTGTTACACTGGTTGAATCCCACCACTGTTGTTAAGCAGTCACTGCTGCAAAATGAGGACGTTTGATTATCAACTTTTCAGTGGTAGGGTTGCATTGATGCTCTCGCTACCACTAACCTTCATGGATTGATTCGTTGATTATATGCTCTCCAGAATCTACATTTCCTGTGTCTGGTGAGGAGAGCACATCTGGTCATTTTTTACAGAGGCACAATGGAGAGCGTTTTAACAAACTGCTTCTCTGTTTGGTTTGGTGGCAGCAGCGCCTCAGATAGAAAGTCCCTACAGAGAGCAGTGAGGACAATGGAGAAGATTATAGGAAGCTCGCTTCCCCATTATTCAGGATACTGCTTATATGCACTATGTGCTTAGAGCTTGAAGCATTGTTAGAGACCCCATGCACCAACTTTACAGTCTGTTTCTGTTGCTCCCCTCTTCTTTTCAGTAAACTAGACATACCCAATTCCTGCAACCGTTCCGTATAAGGGACTGCCACAAAGAAGAGGAGGTCAACCAGTTCTCCAAAGCACCTGAAGGCAGGACAAGGCGATGGATGGAAACTAATCAAGGAGAGAACCAACTTAGAACTAGGAAGAAATTTCCTGACTCAATTACTCAGCGGAACAATTGGTCTGTTATTCTGATTCATTGTGTGCCGTCAAGTTTTTTTCAACACCGAGCAACCAGGTAGATAGATTTTCTCCATGATATCTATCCCTAACCTGTTCTTTCAGGCTTCCAATGTTGCACTCATCGTCAAGGTAATTAAGTCCATCCACCTTGTTGCTGGCCGTCCTCTTCTGTTCTTTCCTTCTTCCTTTCCCAGTCTTTTCCGGTCTTTGGATAATGTCTTTGAAGTAGGACAATTTGAATCTGGACATGCATGCCTTGAGTAAGAACTCTGGCTTGAACTAACTTTTATGGGGTTCATCCAGTGGTGGGTTGCTACTGGTATGCAGCTAATTCCTTCTTCCTTCCTTCCTTCCTTCCTTCCTTCCTTCCTTCCTTCCTTCC
>WNWU01000062.1:3576003-3613945 GCA_012654045.1 Ptyas mucosa | reverse complement strand
TAGATAGATAGATAGATAGATAGATAGATAGATAGATAGATAGATAGGATAGATATAGACATAGACAGATACCCTGTTTCCCCCAAAATAAGACATCCCCTGATAATAAGCCCAATCGGGCTTTTGAGTGCATGGCAATAAGGCCAAGCGTTTATTTCAGGATTCAAAAAAATATAAGACAGGGTCTTATTTTTGGGGAAACATGGGAGAGAGAGAGAGAGAGAGAGAGAGAGAGAGAGAGAGAGAGAGATAAACAGAGATAGATTAGATAGAGATAAATAGATAGAGATAGATAGATAGATAGATAGATAGATAGATAGATAGATAGATAGATAGATATAGAGATATAGAGATATAGAGATATAGAGATATAGAGATAAATAGAGATAGATTAGATAGAGATAAATAGATAGATAGATAGATAGATAGATAGATAGATAGATAGATAGATATAGAGATATAGAGATAAATAGAGATAGATTAGATAGAGATAAATAGATAGAGATAGATAGATAGATAGATAGATAGATAGAGATAGAGATAGAGATATAGAGATATAGAGATAAATAGAGATAGATTAGATAGAGATAGATAGATAGATAGATAGATAGATAGAGATAGATAGATAGATAGATAGATAGATAGATAGATAGATAGATAGATAGATATAGATAGATAGATAGACATAGACAGATATCCTGTTTCCCTCAAAATAAGATCTCCCCTGATAATAAGCCCAATCGGGCTTTTGAGTGCATGGCAATAAGGCCAAGTGCTTATTTCAGAGTTCAAAAAAATATAAGACAGGGTCTTATTTTGAGGGAAACACAGTAGCTGTATACCAGTATTTGGGGAGCTGCCACAAAGAGGAGGGGGTCGATTTATTTTCCAAAGCACCAGAGGGCAGGACAAGAAACAATGGGTGGAAACTAATCAAGGACACAAGCAACCTGGAATTAAGGAGGAACTTCCCAACAACGAGGACAATTAACCAGCGGAACAGACGTTGCCTTCAGAAGTTGTGGGTGCTCCATCACTGGAGGTGTTTAAGAAGAGACGGGGCAGCCACTTGTCTGAAATGGTATAGGGCAGTGATGGCGAACCTTTTTGCCATCGCGTGCCAAAACCAGGGTGAGAACGGGGGGGATTGCGCGCATGCATGCCCACATCCATAATTCTATGCGCCCTACCCCTCCTGTGCATGCACGCATGACCCCTGCATGCTCCCCCCCGCTTTTGGCACACGTTGGCACGGTGGGCCCGGTAGGCCCATTTTTCGCCCTCCCCAGGCTCCAGAGGCTTTCTAGGAGCCTGGGGAGGACAAAAACGTCCTTCCCCATCCCCTTGGAGGCCCTCCAGAGGCCAGAAACAGCTTGTTTCCCAACTTCTGGTGGGCCCAGAAGGCCCTAAAATCAGCTGGCTGGCACACCCATGCATGCCGGAGCTGAGCTCCCGTGCCCACCGATATGCCATAGGTTCGCCATCACGGGTATAGGGTCTCCTGCTTGAGCAGGGGGCTGGACTAGAAGACCTCTCTGGGCTGTTACCCCCCTCCCCAAAGACATCCCCCCCCTCTGGCCACAATCTACCCTCCCTGCCAGTTCGTTTGTCAGCCAGAATCCACATTTTCCCCAAATCAGAACAGAGCTGGAAGGGACCTCGGAGGTCTTCTAGTCCAACCCCCTGCTCAGGCAGGAAACCCTATACCATTTCAGACAAATGGCTGTCCAGTCTCTTCTTAAAAACTTCCAGTGTTGGAACATTCACAACTTCTGGAGGCAAGAAGTTCCACTGATTAATTGTTCTAACGGTCAGGAAATTTCTCCTTAGTTCTAAGTTGCTTCTCTCCTTGATGAGTTTCCACCCATTGCTTCTTGTCCTGCCCTCAGGTGCTTTGGAGAATAGCTTGACTCCTTCTTCTTTGGGGCAGCCCCTGAGATATTGGAAGACTGCTATCATGTCTCCCCTAATCCTTCTCTTCATTAAACTAGACATATCCAATTCCAGCAACCCGTTCTTTATATGTTTTAGCCTCCAGGATTTTTTTTCATGTGACCATGGGGAAGCTGCAACGGTCATAACTGTGAAAAACTGTCATAAATTAGTTTTTTCAGCGCCGCTGTAACTTCGAACTGTCCCTAAACAAATTGTTGTAAGTCAAGGACTGCTTGTATAATGCTCCTTCAGTGGATTAAGCTGCCCCTAAGACGCTGAGGTTGTTGATCGAAAGGTCGGCATTCAGCGGTTCGAGTGCTGCATAACGGGGTGAGCTCCTGTGACTTGTCCCAGCTTCTGCCAACCTAGCAGTTCGAAAGCAGGTAAAAAAATGCAAGTAGAAAAACAGGGACCACCTTTGGTGGGAAGGGAACAGCGTTCTGTGCGCCTTTGGCGTTGAGTCATGCCGGCCACATGACCACGGAGGCGTCTTCAGACAGCGCTGGCTCTTCGGCTTTGAAACGGAGGTGAGCACCGCCCCCTAGAGTCGGGAACGGCTAGCACGTATGTGCGAGGGGAACCTTTACCTTTAAGATAAAGCATGGGCAATATATTTAATACAATTCAGGTAAAAAAAATGCTGAAAACAATTATGCCCCTTGATATTTCATATCTCATAATTAGACTGTTCCACTACTTGGGGGCAACTGCATTTATGTATTTTAAGCTTCTTATTTTTCTGCTGAATTTGCAAAAGTATAAAAGATCTTTTTATGCGATCGGCTATATGACTGACAGCGTAGATACATTTTAAAGAAGTAAATAAATAGACCAAAACCAGATCTATTTATATGCTGCCCTGAATCTTCGGAGAGGGGCGGCATATAAATTGAATTAATGAAATTAAATTAAATTAAATTAAAAAGGAATTTATTTTTTTTTGGACTGCACTTTACAATTCACCCTAAAAATACTGGGAAGCAGAAGTTTGAAGTTTTTATTTATTGGCATAAATAAAATATTTATTTGTAAGTTTTAAATAAAATAAATAAATAAATAAAACTTATTTATTTATAGGTAATTAAATAGGCTGGTATTATGGAGCAGTAGCATGTCAGCCTTTGGCCAGTGCCTTGTTCTCCCTACTGTAGATTTTTAACAACAACAACAACAACAATAACAAAGATTGTGTAAAAGATACAAAAGGTTTTGCAACCTGCACCTTTTAGGTAATGTCTGCGGTCTGCCTTTGCAATTACTGCCTGTTTCTTGGTTATTTTCACATGATTCGTTCACACTCTTCTTCTTCTTCCTTTTTTCTCCAATTATTGATGCTTCTTTTCATGTTTTATGTGCCTTGTGCCATAACAACAGCAGAATTTCAGGAGTCAGAAAGTGCATCGAGATGACACAGTAAGGACTTTCGTTCACACATTTTTCTCTTTCGGGTCAGCTCTGTTCAATCACATACTTGCAACTTGCACAACATTGGGGAAAAAAATTTTCCTGAACGCCATCACTCTGCTAAACAAATAATTCCCTCAACACTGTCAAACTATTCACTAAATCTGCACTACTACTCATCGTTCCCACCACCCATCTCCTCCCACTTATGACTGTATAACTGTAACCTTGTTGCTGGTATCCTTCCGATTTATATTGACTGTTTCATAATATGATTTGATTGTTTATTTGTACCCTATGACTATCATTATGTGGTGTGCCTTATGATTCTTGAGGAATGTATCTTGTCTTTTATGTACACTGAGAGCGTATGCACCAAGACAAATTCCTTGTGTGTCCAATCACACTTGGCCAATAAAGACGAAAGGAAGGAAGGAAGGAAGGAAGGAAGGAAGGAAGGAAGGAAGGAAGGAAGGAAGGAAGGAAGGAAAGAAAGAAAGGGAAAGGAGAGGAGAGGAGAGGAGAGGAGAGGAGAGGAGAGGAAAGAAGGAAGGAAGGAAGGAAAGAAAGAAAGGGAAAGGAAAGGAAGGAAGGAAAGAAAGAAAGAAAGAAAGATGAAAGAAAAGAAAGTCAGAAACTGTTTCTCGATAGCTTTTTTTTTCCCTTTGGGTTCTATTTTTCTTTTATTTATTCGTCTTGCGCTATTCGCTTTCTCTTGAATTTCTTTCTTTTTCTTACTTTATATTAAAAAGCACAGGTAGTGCTCGACCTACGACCACAATGGAGCCCAACATTTCTGACATTTGTTCGGTGAGTTTCGCCCCATTTCACGACCTTTCTTGCCACCGTTGTTAGTGAATCACGGCTGTTGATAAGTCAGTCACCCGGTTGTTAAGTGAACCTGGCTTCCTCACTGACTTAGCTTGTGAGTAGGTCGCAAAGGGGGAATCACGGGACACAGCAACAGTCATAACTATGAGCCAGTTGTCGAGCATCCAAATTTTGACCACATGATCATGGGCGTACTGCAAAGATCATAAGTGATTTTTCCCCCAGGGCCATTGCAATTTTGAATGGTCACTATATGAACTGTCGTAAGTCGAGGACTACCTGCAGTCATACTTGGGTCATCCTTAGATCTTCTGAATCCAGAAGTGGCTCCCTAGGTGGCTCAGTGGCTAAGACGCTGAGCTTGTCGATCAGAAAGGTCGGTGGTTCGAATCCCTAGTATTGTTCTTCCCCAGCTACGGACCCCAAAGAACGCAGCACACACAAACTCTATACAAACCTTATTTTACTCAAATAACTCAGTCTTTATCAACCAAAGGCTGTTAATAAATTGTCTTAACAGCCTACCAGAATTCTAAGATAAGGTAATCACAGTCTTACTAGAGTTGGCAGAAAGCCCAGAAGCAATTTTGCAGAGAATCCAGACATGAAGGAGAGTGAACTAAAGTTGTTCCCTACAGCTTGCTGCAAGCGGCATTCCTCCTTAAATAGTCTAAGGGAGTGGCCAATTAGCCCCAAGCCTTACTCTCAAGGAGACCTCCTCCTGAGGAGCCACTCCTGCCTTTTAGCAGCTCTGCGCGCCCATGCATCGAGAAGAGGTTCCTCCTCTTCATCCTCTTCACTTATGGAAGCTTCTGGAGGTTCTGAAGGCCCTGGCTGAATCCCCACATCTTCTCCAGCCTCCTCATTGTCCAACTCGAGTGCCAGCTGCACAGCTGCTGGCGCAGCACCACACCAGCCTCCTCGTCGGAATCAGCTACAATCCGCACAGGCCACAACAAGTATAAGTTTCCTGTGTGAGCAGGGAGTTCAGTCTAGATGACCTCCAAGGTCCCTTCCAACTCTTTTACGTTACAGAAGAATCTGACCTAACCTAAGGACCTTTCATACTTCTGTGTTTAATTCTTATTTCTCCATCCCCGATACTTCTTTGGGAGTTACCCAAAAGTTCAGAATTGAAAAAAGTTTCTGAGTTCATCGTTCATAAGCCAGTTTGAGATCTGAAAAGCTTTTGGCTAACGAGTCATCTCTATTTTACCTCCCTCCATTACGCTGACAGCAATTCTGTCGTTTGCTAGAAGAATGGCACACAGCGCCACTGCCAATAGATGTTGAGCCCCCTTTGTTCCATCTGCAGAGGGGTGTGAGTAATGCGGCAATTCTCCGTGGCAATTTCAAGAGCAGAGAGATTGATTGAAGGACACGAGCAGAGTTCAAGCCATTAGTAGCGTCAATGGGGGCCTACAGCAGAAGAACTCAAAGGCTTCCACCTTCATTGACTCCTTTTTGTGAGGTCAAGGTCTCGTTCAGTTCATTTGGAACTGGTTCCTCCTCTCTGTTGTGGTCCGCCAGCAGCCTGAGGAGCTGGCAGAGGAGTCGGACAGCGATGAGGCTGAGGAAGAACAGGGGCCAGTCCTGGAGGCTGGGGAAGGCCCTGATGAGGGCTCTGCGTCGGAGGCAGAGATGGGGCCAGGGCCATCGGGGAGCAATGTGCAGACTCCAGAGCCTCCAGAGGCTGACAGTAGAGAGGCAGAGGAACAGAAGGAGCCTGTTCCTAGTGCACATATGAGAAGAGCCTTGGTGGCGCAGCAGACTAAAGTGCTGTTAAGTAGCACCAGCTGCCTGCAATTACTGCAAGTTCAAATCTCACCAGGCTCAAGGTTGACTCAGCCTTCCATCCTTTTAAGTAGGTAAAATGAGGACCCGGATTGTGGGGGCAATAAGCTGACTTTGTATAAAAAAAGAACACCGCTTAGGGGGGGCCGAAAGCCCTACTAAGCAGGTATATACAAAAAGTATGAAGGCTATTGCTTAATGCATTGTAAGCCACCCTGAGTCTCCGGAGAAGGGCGGCATATAAATCGAACCAATAAATAAGTCTCCGGAGACTCAGGGCAGCTTACAATGCGTTAAGCAATAGCCTTCATACTTTTGTATATTTATACAAAGTCAGCTTATTGCCCCCACAATCTGGGTCCTTATTTTACCGACCTTAGAAAGGATGGAAGGCTGAGTCAACCTTGAACCTGGTAAGATTTGCACTTGCAGTAATTGCAGGCAGCTTGATGTTAATAACAGTTAATAACAATGCTTTCGTCTGCTGCACCACCAGGCTCTTTCCCCCAGGAGTGGGGAGGGAATGGGGATTTTGCAGTATCCTTCCCCTGGAGTGGGGTGGGAATGGAGAACTTGCAGTATCCTTCCTCTGCCACGCCCACCAAGCCACGCCCACGGAACCGGTAGTAAAAAAAAATTTCACCACTGGGAAAAACTTTTACTTTTAATTAGGTGAAATCGCAGGAACTTTCAGAGTCGGTTTTTCACCAGAACTGTGCCAATATGATATATCCAATGAAACTATTTTTTGAGGAATCTACCTGCCTTGTAGTTTTGTGTGCTATGGGTGTATTACTTGGAAACCTGACAAAGCATAGCATTATCAAAATCGAGATGTTTTTTAATCTATACTTCTCCCGCCCCCCCTTTTTTTTATTCTCTCCTTCTCTTGAGGTTCCCCCAGAATACTCAAATTTGGATCAAAAGCACCACACTGAGATAGAAGCTTCTTTCTTTTGCTTGCGTTAATGTTGATTGTCACTGCTCCATCGAAGAGTAAATAAGGGAAAAGGTTAATGCATGGGTGTCCAAACTTGGCAACTTTAAGACTTGTGGACTTCAACTCCCTAGAATTCCCCAGCCAGCATGGTGATTCCTTTTGACTAAGAGCTTGCCACCATCACAACTATCTCAGCAGGATGCCAATCACTGCTGAAGATTCTCAATCCATAACAGAAGAAACCTTTGGACGTGGTTACCATTACTGTAACTTGGCAGTGCTAAGCCATGAAGTCAAAGTCTAGAAGAAAATCCAGTTGTCTCTTGAAAAAAAGCATCTTTGGGACAACCATGACCTGGATGACTGAGAAGCTCCGTAGACATTTTAGCTATACATTACAGAGCTCAAGAAGCTTCTTGGATGAGAAGCAAAACGTCTTCAAAGAAAAACCAGAAAGTCCAGTTGCCGCTTGAAAAAAAGCACATTTGGAATATCCATGACCTAGATGGCTGAGAATCTCCGTAGACATTCAAAGTCTAGAAATAGATATTGCACGTATAGGATTGATTTAAATCAACGTGGAGAATACCATATTGATTTTGTAGGAGGTTAGCACCCACCCCTTTCCTAGAAGAATGAGATATTTTTGGGGAAATATTAAAAAAAGGCAGAATATTATATTTCCCTGGATGAGAAATGGACAAGCATGTTTTGAAGCAGCTCCCATCTTCCTGCCCCCACCCTTTGTCAATGGGCCATTAAGGCCTGGGCCAGTCTATTCTACATAACAAAGATCTACCTCCTTCAGGCAGAGCCATAGTAGGAATTGCCAAAGATCCAACAAAAATAGGATTAGCCCTCTACACAATAGCAGCAGAAACTCACCACATGTGACCTGGCAAGCACATGTGACCATCAGCCAGCAAGGCTAGCTAAGACCCCCACCCCCTGGGAGTCTGACAACCAATCAAGACACTGTTTCGGGGCCCCAGGAAATGCAAAGCCAGAGAGAGCATAAAAACCCGAGGATTGTTCTGTCCCCATCCTCCACACGCACAAACCCACACAGACAGTCGAGGGTTAAATAATTGGCACACACAAACGTTCCGTTATCAGAGGCTTGGCAGCACTACGGGAATCAGCTGCCAAGTTCTTTACTATAACAAGAAGGGGGGTGTTCCTCCACCAGATAACAAATGCAATACACACCGGCTGGGAAAAAACAGTCCAATTCACAATCCTTCAGCAGACTGAGGCTTTGCACCAAAGGAACTTGCAAGAATTAACTTTGTCCGTCACAGAATCTAAACGGCCCCCCCACTCCTTTATATAGCCTGTGGGGTGTGGTCCAGTGACTCAGCTTAATCCCTGGCATGCTTCCTCATCTGCTGTGATTGTTTAGCACGCCGACACTGACGTGGGTCCAGCTACAACTTGTCTCCCTCATCACTCTCCGACTGATCGGGGACACCTGGCTCCTGGCCAATCTCCTCTCCTTTGGCCGACACCTGAGGAATTGTCAGAGGAGGGGCCGGGGGAGGGAGGCCTGGCCGGCTCCTCTCCTTCATGTTCGGAGCCTTCTTCCTCCGATACGATGGGCTCAGGGGTCGGAGCCACAACAAGGATTTATTGTATCTGTCCTTTTCTGTTCAGGAACTCAAGCCATGTGATCCTGCCCACCATTAAACCATCTTTCCAAGCAGTGTCCATGTTTCCAGTGTCCGTTTCCCCACTTGGAGCTGAATCCAGAAGGATATTTCTTCCAACAGATTTAAATCAATCATACAGATAAAATATCTATTGCTAGACTTTGGATACTGATTATCAGTAATCAATAATGAAGGGCACTGGCTTCATAATTATCTATTGTTAGTCTAGAGAGCATTTTTCTCCCTGCTGGGTTTTTTCCCTGAAATATTCTCATAAAATTCTATATCAGAACAACCAAGATTTCATCAAGAGAATGAGTGCCAAGAAACAACATCTTGTACGCTGCCGAAAAGAGTTCTCCTTGTCAACTGGTTGTCAGTATACCCTCTATGTGCTATACAGCTTAAAAATGGTACACATCCTATGACAGAAAAGCATTGGATGAATGTTGGTTGAGGAAAAATCTCTCTTTCAGTTGTAAGAGGGGGGAAAAAACAGTTCGAAGACATCTTTGTTTTGGACCCTAACCTTAACTAGGGGTGGTATTCAGCTGGTTCGGACCAGTTCACCAGAACCGGTAACAGAAATCGAGGACCTGCCCCAGCTCTATGCCATCCTATTTAGGCACGTTTTTGAGGCCAGTGTTGTGGTCCGGCAGCGGAGTTGGACAGCAATGAGGCTGAGGAAGATCATGGGCCGGTCCTGGAGGCTGGGGAAGGCCCAGATGAGGGCTTTGCATCGGAGACAGAGATGGGGCCAGGGCCATCGGGGAGTGATACACGGACTTCAGAGCCTCCAGAGGCTGACAGCAGAGAGGCAGAGGAACAGGAGGAGCCTGTTCCTAGTGCACGCATGAGAAGAGCTGCCACAAGGCTGAAGTAGCTAAAGCAGAGAGGACGACTCGGGAATAGGGCCAAGAGATGATTGGCCCCTCCCATAAGGCTTAAAAGACCAGCAACGGCTCTTGGCCTCTTTGCCAGAAAACAACCATTGAGAGATTTGCTTCATGTTTGGATGTATTTCTTTCTTGTCAGCGTCTTCTGTTCCTGAACTGTTGCCAAGAAAAGCCTTTGGCAGTTTGCCTAATTATCCCGAGGTCAGAGATAAACTGAAGAATGGTGTTTTGAGGACTTTGCTTTCATTTAATTTGGAATAAGCTGAGAATGAGTTAATTCTCAGCTGTTTTAATAAAATCTGTTTGTTTTTTGGAACTGTTTTGCATTTAATATTAACTACGTGGGCCTGGGTCACAACAGCTGGGAGCATGCGTGGAAGGTACGCCAGCAAAGCACATGCACGGAAGGCCAGGTGCATGGGTGGATGGGCACGTGTGAGCAAAGGGGACGCATGTTCTCACATTCGCGAACCGGTAGGGAAAGTAAGTAAATACCACCCCTGACCCTAACCCTGCACCGGAAGCAAGTTGTCTCCAATTCACACTTCTCAACTTGTGAATTAGAACGTACGTCTCGTTCCTCAGCTCTACGAATTTTGTTATCGAGCCCGAGACCTTTAAAATGTACCCGAATATTTCCACCACTGTGAAAGTTACTGTGCTGCACTTGTTTCGAAAATCCCAGAGCAATATACCAAGCACAATTCATTTTCTTTCTTTCTTTTTTTTTTTAAATGACAACATCGAAAATAAACCGCTAAAACAAGTGAACGTAAGAGTAGCGTTAGGATATTAAAGTAAAATATACAATGGGCCAGAACACACAGTTGTAGTTGATTGGTTGAAGAGTGCGGGCTCCTGCATGAGGCAATCTATGTTATGATTGGTTGCTGGGTGAGAAGGGGGAGTTCCCTTTTTTCCCGCCTTTTTCTTCTGGGTGCTCTGGGTGCTCTTTGAGATTTTACCTCATGATGTTCCTGTCTTTCTTGTCTGCTGTAGACATAAATGTGAAATATATTTATTTATATAAAGTTTGTGTAAGGGCCTCTGACTTCATTTGGACACTTGCTGTGCAATTCCCTGACAATAAGTCCGATCATGTTATGGTGAATCAAGATTAAAATATCACATTATCAAAACTGAAGATCATCATCATCTTCTTTTAACGACCCCATAATCTCTTGCGGGGGTGGAGTCTGGGCAACTGAATGGAGCTAGCAGAGTGTTTTAATGGCCGGATGCCTTTCCTGTCACCAATACGGAGCTTTGTTCAGCAGATAGATTCTCAGTGTGCCCAAGAGAGAAATATCTGCCTCTACCTAGGATTGAACTCACAGCCTCCTGATTGTGAGGCGAGCTCTAGGCCACCGCACCACTCCATTATCAAAGCTGAAGATACCAAAGTTTAATTATGGAATAGTGAACTTCTACTCCAACCTCTACTTAATCATCAGCCTCCAAAACGTGCTACATTCTCTTGAGTTTCTGATGATATCTTTACCCTGAGGCGATTCAACAGGCGTAGAAGCTTAATAGAATATCTGAGCATCTTTCCATCTGAATTGACAAAGACATCTCACTGGCCTAACACCAAATCTCTTCTGAAGTGTCTCCTATTTAGCAGAAGTGAATAGCAGCTCCTGGTTGTAATGATCCCTCCAGAGGAATAGAATGAAGCCAAGTATTTAGTCTTGTTCTATAACTGATTAACCAGGTCATTGCTACTCATGCAGATGAAAGAGGCTGAATTAAATAGACTGTATATTTTAATTAGATGAAGGAAAATAGATATTCACCATCATCTACAGGGTAATATAAATGTATAGCAGGGCTCCAGAGCACGCATACGAAGAATTTTCACACATTTGTAGCAATGTCGCTGAGAGTTTCACATTTTTTCCTTTGGTTTGGTTGAACTTTGGCTGTTGTTTTTTTCAAAACTTGTTGGAAGAAATCCACGAGTCCTCCATGCAACAGGAAGCAAATTAATTCAAGAAGTAAAACTTTCACAAGTATGCTACAACTTAAACTTCAAAAGTGAAATGATCTTTGGCTCCATTTGTTGAGAAAGCTATATTAGAGATCAAGTGTACGGCAGTATTGCAAAGCCAGAATTGAGAATCGCACGCCAAAATCCCTAAGTTCTACTTTTCGCTCCCTTCACTATCTCTCATTGCCCACCACTCAGTGGTGAAATCTAAATTTTTTTACTACTGGTTCTGTGGGCGTGGCTTGGTGGGCGTGATGTGGCTTGGTGGGCGTGGCTTGGTGGGCATGGCAGGGAAAGGATACTGCAAAATCTCCATTCCCACCCAACTCTGATGCCAGCCAGAAGTGGTATTCGCCAGTTCTCCGAACTGCTCAAAATTTCCGCTACCGGTTCTCCAGAACCTGTCAGAACCTGCTGGATTTCACCCCTGCCACCACGTCATAGCCAATCCAAAACCATAACCAAAAAGAGCCTTAGATAGTACAGTGGTCTAAAGCACCCTGTTATTAACATCAGCTGCCTGCAATTATTGCAGGTTCGAATCTCACCAAGGCTCAAGGTTGTCTCAGCTTTCCATCCTTTCTAAGATAGGTAAATTGAGGACCCAGTTTGTGGGGGCAATAAGCTGACGGTTGCAGGAACTGGGTATGTCTAATTTAATGAAAAGAAGGACTAAGGGAGACATGATAGCAGTGTTCCGATATCTCAGGGGTTGCCCCAAAAAAGAGGGAGTCAAGCTATTCCCCAAAGCTCCTGAGGGTAGAACAAGAAGCAACGGATAGAAACTAATCAAGGAGAGAAGTAACCTAGAACTAAGGAGAAATTTCCAGACAAGTAAGAACAATTAATCAGTAGAACAACTTGCCTCCAGAAGTTGTAAATGCTCCAACACAGGAAGTTTTTAAGAAGAGATTTGTCTGAAATGGTACAGGGTTTCCTGCCTAAACAGGGGGTTGGACTAGAAGACCTCCAAGGTCCCTTCCAACTCTGTTGTTCTATCTATCCAAGAAACAAAAATCTAACCTGTTTACTCATGGATGCTGTGGAGGGTTTAGTGTTTTCTGTAGTTCCTTGTTCAATTTACGATGATAATTCACCGTGACCCCGATGCATGTTATCGCTTAAATCAAGGGTGTTCAACCTTGGCAACTTTAAAACCTGAGGAGATCAACTCCCTGAATTCCTCTTTTATAAACATCATGGGGGGGGGGGTTTAAATATCAGCCTTGAACTTGGCAAACTCATTGTTCTCCAGACCCCCTCATTAAAAAAAAAAATTAAAAATCCTTCTTGGAGCCCAAGGTTTTCATCTGGGGTTTGATGAAGTCAGTCAAAGGACTCGTTTCTTTTTCCATGTGGAAAAATAATCAGATTCTCTTTGATTCATCAGATCATCACAGACGACTGGATTCTGTTTGATGAGATCAGAATGATCAGGTCATCAAGCGTGATCAGAATCTCTTCGATCGGGTTTCCTTTGACAGAAAGCTCCATTCAAGTGGATTGACCCAGAATGCAATTGGAATCCTTACAAACAGTCACCTTTGAGTCTCACCTTCTATAGAGTTTGTATAAATAGATGACCCTGCTTCAGTGGTGGGATTCAAGTAATTTAACAGCTGGTTCTCTGCCCTAATGATTTCTTCCAACAACCAGTTTGCCAAACTGCTCAGAAAGTTAACAACCGGTTCTCCCGAAGTGGTGCGAACCGGCTGAATCCCATCACTGCCCTGCTTCCTTCTGCATGATTTTTCTCCATATAAGAGCGGTAAAGGAAAAAGTAAACGTTCCCCTCGCACATACGCACTACTCATTCCCGATTCTAAGGAATGGTGCTCATCTCCGTTTCAAAGCCGAAGAGCCTGTGCTGTCCGAAGACATCTCCGTGGTCATGTGGCTGGCAGGACTCAACGCCAAAGGCGCACGGAACGCTGTTCCCTTCCCACCAAAGGGGGTCCCTATTTTTTCTACTTGCATTTTTTACCTGCTTTCGAACTGCTAGCTGGGACAAGTCACAGGAGCTCGCCCCATTACGCGGCACTAGGGATTCAAACCGCGGAACTGCCGACCTTTTCGATCAACGAGCTCAGCGTCTTAGCCACTGAGCCACCGCATCCCCTATAAGGGTGGTAGGACTCAGTTTTTTCCTTGTTTGAATGTCAAAGCAATGCCCTCTGGGTCTTTTTGTAACGACGGTGGTTTTACAGCTAACTAACTCCCTTGTTGCTGCAGGAATGGAGTCAGGAGTTAATTGCTGCAATTCTCTTAAATTAATGAACCGGGAAGTAGCCTTGGTATCCACAGCGTTTAGTAACTCCTACATGCTTCCTCAATTTTGTGAACTTGGGTCATTGGAAAAGTTGGACTTTTTCAGTCTGCTAGTATGCTGAAACAACTTCAAAAAAATATAGAGAGAATCTGGCTTTTAATAAAGGAGAATATTTATAGCTCAGGGATTGGAGTAAAGGGTCCTTGGTGCTCTCTGAGCTTGGTGGTTTTCTTGAAGACTTTTCACAACCCAACTAGGTCACATCATCAGTGCTAGGATAATTACAACGGCAGAAAAAAACATGGCTACCAACCTGCCTTCCATCAAGGATCTGTATAGTGCAGGAGTCAAAAAGAGGGCTGTGAAAATATCTACAGACCCCTCACATCCTGGATATAAACTGTTTCAACTCCTACCCTCAAAACGACACTATAGAGCACTGCACACCAGAACAACTAGACACAAGGACAGTTTTTTCCCGAACACCATCACTCTGCTAAACAAATAATTCCCTCAACACTGTCAAACTATTCACTAAGTCTGCACTACTATTAATCTTCTCATCGTTCCCATCACCCATCTCCTTCCACTTATGACTGTATGACTGTAACCTTGTTGCTGGTATCCTTACGATTTATATTGACTGTTTTCTAATATTTTTTATTTATTTATTTATTTATTATTTTTTATTTTATTTATATGCCACCCTTCTCCGGAGACTCAGGGCAGCTTACAATGCGTTAAGCAATAGCCTTCATACTTTTGTATATTTATACAAAGTCAGCTTATTGCCCCCACAAACCGGGTCCTCATTTTACCCATCTTAGAAAGGATGGAAGGCTGAGTCAACCTTGAGTCAAATCAAATATGATTTGATTGCTTATTTGTACCCTATGGCTATCATTAAGTGTTGTACCTTATGATTCTTGTGGAACGTATTTTTTCTTTTATGTACATTGAGAGCCTATGCACCACAGACAAATTCCTTGTATGTCCAATCACACTTGGGCAATAAAAATTCTATTCTATTCTATTCTTTAAAAAAAATGGTACTTTTTTAAAAAAATGGATCGTGGAAATCTTCACTACCTTAAGGTATGTTCTGGGTTTGTTGATCAAAAGAGTAATGGCAGACAAAATTATCAAGCGCTTGTTGGGGGGAAAAAATAGCATGGTTTCCTGCAAAAGTCAATTAAATATTGCTGAGCCTTTAGATCTCTTTGAGAAAAATCAACCATGTTCCATTCAGTCTGATTATTGTTGCAAGATCCAATCTGGGTCGGTCACCGGGACCAGAGGTTTCGTCTTTCTTTTAGTCCAGGGGTCGGCAACCTTAAACACTCAAAGAGCCACAAAGGTCCTAACCAGAATCCCCCCCTTCAATTCTGGAGCCGACCGGAAGTCCGGTTCCCCCACCATAGAGTCTCCTCCTAGCACGGCGCTCTTTTTCCTCTACCTGTCCTAACCGAAAGCCCTATCAATTGTGGAGCCGACCGGCAACAAGGAGCCACAGCAGAAGGATGAAAGAGCCACATGCAGCTCCAGAGCCATGGGTTGCTGACCCCTGTTTTAGTCTTGTGGACCCACGCATAGATTTAATAAATATGAACATAGGATAGCTCAAAGGACATATTCCAGTAGAAACAAGTTCCCTGTGGATGAGCTCCAACCCCAGATTGGGTCCTGCAATATTATCCTGGGACATTTGCCTTAATGTCACCAGCTACAGCTTCTGAATGCCCTTCAAGGGTAGCCCTAGATAGAACCCACTGCAAAAAGTTGTAGTCTGTCCGGTAGGGAGATGAATAGTTGTCTGCCACATCTATTCACCTCTGCCCCCTGCCTTTTCTCCCCAGAGCTAGGGTGGGGCTTCGCTAGCAGCGGTGGCTCTTCCGTCCCAAGGACCGGCCCATAGATTTCCACTGCTCTCCTCTCCTCTGCCTATCCGCGTCTCAGGCACTGGACCCAGCTGTTCCTCCTCTTCCTCATCAGCCACCTCCAGACCTGGGGGCTGTTGACTCTCCATCAGAGGGCTGACGGACGGCCCAGGCTCCGCCTCTGTCTCTATCTCTCTCTGCCAGCTCCATTCCCTCTTCCCCCTCGGAGTTCTCAGGTTGCCCTGATGCTGACCCTGACTCCCACACCTCCTCCTCCTCCTCCTCCTCCTCCTCCTCCTGCTCCTGCTCCTCCTGCTCCTCCTCCTCCTCTGATTCGGCTGCTGAGGGGCCGGTGACCGACAAGCCACACCAGAGACCGAAGTCAACCCATTTTGTTAGGACTTAATTCCCACCATAACAAAAACATTGATTTCGATGAAAGACTTGGTTCTGCTGCTAGATTTCCTCCTTTCCATGCCCAGCAGTAACCATTTTTCAAAGCAATTCTCTATATCACACTCAGGCATCTGCCTAGTCCACTGTTTGTCCACGTTAACCCACGAAAAATACAAAGCCATCCATCACTTCACAAAGCCCGGCCAACTTGAAAGTGCCATGTTTGTACTTTCCCAACGTGTCATTTATAATTTCCCCATATTTGGGGATTTAAAGACTTCATCCTTAATCCTTTATCTTTAATTTAGACAACTAATTGCTTCAGACAAATTACCCCCATTCCCTTTCATATTTCCCTATATGCTGCAGAGTGATAAGTCACCTCAATTTATCAGCGATAGTCAGCTTCATGTTAATTATATTCTCCAAAGCCCACAGGATTCATTCTGCTCTCTCCCAACTTTGGCAAGGCGTAAATGAGCTACATATTTAATATTCCAAGTGGCAAGAACAAAGTTTGAAATCCTGAGGCCTTTGCAATCGGAAGTCAAATGCGTTTGCAGCCATCTGACTGAGGTTGGTCCACCCTCTTTGGTGTCAGGATCTGTGGGAAGAGCGAAAGAGGACGGGGGAAGTGAGGAAACACGTGTCATGATGTTACGACAGAAACTTTGCCCATTACGCACTTCCACGCTGTGCACATGCACAGAAGCATTTTTGTGATGTCAGGATTGGTGGGCGGAGCCTCCCGCTGGTTTTACTACCGGTTCTATAGAACCGGTGTGAACCGGGGGCCATCCACCACTGCAGTCACAACTATGCAATCAAGAGCCCTCCCGTTTTTGCAAGCAGGGGGTTGATTGGTTCTGCCTCCATCTTGATTTTTCTCCCCAAACACCTCCCTGCTTGCATGCAGGGGTAGGATTCTATCGGTTCAGACCGGTTCGGGTGAACCGGTAGCTCCAACGATCAGCTGGGAGCAAACCGGTTCACTCCGACGATCAGGTTGGTTCCACCCGTCCGCCCTTGCGCTTTACTTACTGTTATCTTCTCAGCTGATTGGTGTGGCAGAGCGGATTACCACACCTCAGCTATGTTATTCCCAAGTGGTAACACAGAAGGTTAGTATTTGTAAAACTGGGCACGTGCGCACAACATGTGTTAGGCATGCACGCGTGATCACCGAACCAGTTTTTAAACGGGTAGCATCCCACAATTGTTGTGGTCTGCCAGCGGCCTGCCCGAGCTGGCAGTGGAGTCAGACAACGATGAGGCTGAGGAAGAACAGGGGCCAGTCCTGGAGGCTGGGGAAGGGCCGGATGAGGGCTCTGCATCAGAGGCAGAGATGGGGCCAGGGCCATCGGTGGTCCTATGTGCGGACTTCGGAGCTTCCAGAGACTGACAGTAGAGAGGCAGAAGAACAGGAGGAGCCTGTTCCTAGTGCATGTATGAGAAGAGCTGCCAGAAGGCAGGAGCAGATAAAGCACAGAGGACGACTCGGGAGTAAGGCCAAGAGATGATTGGCCCCTCCCATAAGGCTTAAAAGACCAGCAACGGCTCTTGGCCTCTTTGCCTCTTTGCCGGAAAACAAAGTTGAGAGATTTGCTTCTTGTTTCACTGTATTCATTTCTTGTCGGCGTCTTCTGCTTCTGAACGTTTGCCGAGAAAAGCCTTTGGCAGTTTGCCTAATTATCCCAAGGTCGCTGATAAACTGAGGAATGGTGTTTTCAAGAATTTGCTTTAATTTAGTTTGGACTACGCTGAGAATGAGTTAATTCTCAGCTGTTCTGTTTGTTTTTGAACTGTTTGTATTTAATACTAACTACTTGGTCCCGGGTCACGACAACCACTGCTTGCATGTGATATTACAACGCATGCGTGGCGGAGCGTGGTTACTTCATGATGTCATAACAGGTTCATTCATTTTGGTATCTCGTCTTTAGGAATGACGCCCAGGTCTTTTTGTCGCTTCGGGGACCAAAAGTAGCCTCAGTTTTCCTTGAGGTGCATCAACCAGAATGAACAGGAGACACTAAGATTCAGGGTGGAGGGGAGGTGCCTCCCAGCACTTCTTCCTGTTGCTGCTGCTGTGCCTGTCACAAGAGTCTTCTAGTGAATGTGATGGGAGGGAAAAGAAAAGGAGGCTCATTGGCAGAAGATAAGCCAATCCCCATTTCCATTTGTTTTACAAGAATCTTAAGTGTTGCTCAGGAGGAATGGAAGGATCAACCGAAAACTGTGATGTCTCCCTTGGACGACTGCACAGATTTCTCCTCACATGTCAGCTCAGGGCAGTACTGGGATTCAGCCGGTTCGTGCAATTTGGGCAAACTGGTAGTTAAATTGCTGGGTGGCACCTCCCCTCCCCGCCCCTTCCAGCAGTCCCAATGTGCCCCATTTTGGCTCCCAGATAAGTGCAGGGAGGCCTACTAGGCCCCAAATGGGACACGCTGTGTGTGTGTGTGTGTGGTGCGGGCCCCCTGCGACCCGTTTTTGCTCCCAGGAGGCTGCAGGAAGACCTACTAGGCCCAAAACAGGGTGCGGGGGGGGGGTAGCATGTCCCTCCCCCCCACAGCCTGTTTTTGCTTCCAGGAGGCTGCAGAGAGGCCTACTAGGCCCAAAACGATTTGTGTAGGTGCGGTGCAGCCCCCACGTGGCCTGTTTTTGCTCTCAGGAGGCTGCAGGGAGGCCTACTAGGCCCAAAAGGGGCATGGTGGGTGTGTCCCCCCTACCACATGGTCTGTTTTTGCTCCCAGGGGGATGCAGGAATCCAAGTGCTGCCTGTCACACCCCCTGGCCATGCCCACCATAGCTGCGGCAGAGGGCCCAAAGAGCCGCATGCAGCTCCAGAGCTGCAGGTTGCCGACCCCTGGCTTAGGCAATAATAAAAGTAATCAAATCTTTTTTTTAAAAAAAAGGCTCCAACCCAGATCTTGACAGATGAAATTGCAGCTGAGCTATCAGGTGAAAATGACGGACTTTTTCACCGCTTAGATGAGAAGGGGCTCCTGCATTATTAAACACAAACCTCAGAAAGATGGGCCGGGATGGAAAACCTGTCTCACCTTAGCTCAATCATGGACAGAAGTGGGATTCACATAATTTACCTACTGGTTTGCCCAGCACCAAAAATGTGAGCGTGGGCGCATGTGCCCAGCCTTCCGTGCATGTGTTTTGCTCGTGCGCGCATCTTCTGCGCATGCGCCCAGCCTCAAAAACGTGCCTAAATAGGACAGCATAGAGCCGGAGCTTTCCGCTACTGATTTGCCCGAACCGGTCCATACCACCTCTAATCATGACCCTTTCCTACCAAACCCAACGAGAAACCCTAAAAGGTGGCGCTCAGAGCTACTCAAATGCATTACAGGGATGGCCACACTAATACCCATGTTTGAAATAATTCTCTTTGGAGGCTTTGCTAAGGAGTGGGCTTGGCTGAGGAAATTCTGGGAGTTGAAGTCCACACGTTGGCTGAGGAAATTCTGGGAGTTGAAGTCCACATGTTGGCTGAGGAAATTCTGGGAGTAGAAGTCTACAGGTTGGCTGACGAAATTCTGGGAGTCGAAGTCTACATGTTTGCTGAGGAAATTCTGGGAGTCGAAGTCCACACATTGGCTGACGAAATTCTGGGAGTCGAAGTCTACATGTTTGCTGAGGAAATTCTGGGAGTCGAAGTCCACACGTTGGCTGAGGAAATTCTGGGAGTTGAAGTCCACAAGTCATAAAATTGCCATGGTTGGAGACTCCTGAGTGGTACCTTATTCAGGCAACAATGGAATAATATCCATTTAGGTCCACGGAAATGCCCTTTTGACTCCAACTAACTTCTGCTTTCCAGACGTTCATCCATAAATATTAATGCAAGTGCTTCTGGTAAGTGGGGAATTCATACACTCTGCGCAGATGTTTAATATATAATTGTTAAGACTCAAATCCATTTCATCTCCCACATCATAAATTCACTCTCCCTACCAGGCAGGACCTCTTAAAATTTCCTGAAATTGCTTTCTGGCTTTCTATAAGACCTTTCCGTGAGACCTTTGTGTCTATCCTAAGGGAATAAGATTCTTCATTGTGGCAGGCGTACCCACAGACTCTTAGCAAATTTGGAGCAGGTAGGAGCCGTGGGAAGCATTTCTTTCAGTTTTCACGCCGAAAAGCCGACCCTGTGTTTGGCAACATTTAAAAGTCAGTTTCAGAGAAAGATGCTCGTATGAAAAAATATATATATATTCAGATAGGATTTCCTCTTCCACAGTGACGAACTACTAAAATTAATCCAAGTTCCAGGTTCCATTAAAAAGTAACCAGTGCTGCTCTCTGTGAATGACTTATCAGGAGAAATAAAAATAAGATCCAGCAGCTGTTGCAAACTTGGCAATCCTAACGCTGAGGGGTTCTAAGTGGCCTCTGTTGATTTTAATAAAATTGATGGACCTTCTTCTTGGGACAATTGCATCTCAAGCAGAATTAGTGGATGTAATAAAGAAGGAGGAGGAGGAGGAGGAAGAAGAAGAAGAGGAAGAAGAAGAAGAAGAAAAGGAGGAGGAGGAAGAGAAGAAGAGGAGGAGGAGGAGGAGGAGAAGGAAGAAGAAGAGGAGGAGGAGGAAGAGGAGAAGGAGAAGAAGAAGAGGAGGAGGAGGAGGAGAAGGAGAAGGAGAAGAAGGAGAAGGAGAAGGAGAAGGAGAAGGAGAAGGAGAAGGAGAAGGAGAAGGAGAGGAGGAGGAGGGAGGAGGAAGAAGAAGAAGGAGAGGAAGAAGAGGAAGAGGAAGAAGAGGAAGTGGAAGAAGGAGGAGGAGAAGAAAAGGAGGAAGAGGAAGAGGAAGAGGAAGAGGAAGAACTGTAGTGCCCTTGGTGCTCTCTGAGCTTGGTGGTTTCCTTGCAGATGTTTCATTACACAGTAGCATCATCCATGATAGAAGGGAGTGCAGTTTGTGGGAAGGGGGAGGAGTGGGGGAGGGGAGGAGGAGGACAACTGTGGGGTCCTTGATGTTCTCTGAGCTTGACGGTTGTCTTCCAGACGTTTCACTACCTAGAAACAGCCTCCATGCTAGAAGGGAGTGCAGTTTGTGAAGAGGAGGAGGGGGAGGGGGAGGGGGGAGGAGGATTATTTCAGCCTCCCAGAGTTCCCCACAGTAGAACCCAAAGTGGCTATTTGGGTGGGTGGGTGGGGGATAGAAATTTAACAATGCCATCAGGTGACAGATTGCTGAATTCACAGAGCCAGGCTTCAGGCCCTCTCAGCAAAATTGAAGCTCGGGAGGGCTGTGTACGGCCCACCCAACTCCATCTTTGCCGGGGCAGAGGGTTGCAGGAGGCTGTCGCAGCCGGAAACGGAGCTTGGGACAGTGGTGGTATTCAGCCGGTTATATCCGGTTTAAGCGAACTGGTAGCAGCAGCTGTGGGAGGCTCCACCCACCCGCCTGGACGTCATCACGTCCCGTTTTTGATGCTCTGCGCATGCGCGCGCTCGTATTTCCGAACCGGTAGTAAAGGTAAGTGAATATCACACCTGGCTTTGGAGCAGCATGTGCAGTCCTCGCAAACTCCATTTTCAGTGGCAGAGGGTTGCAGGGGGCCATCGCAGCCGGAAAAAGAGCCCGGGAGCCCATTTTCACTGGCAGAGCACTGGGGCCACTCCAACACGAGTGACGTCGAGTTGGCCATGCCCAGCAGAAGTGGGTTCTACTTACCTTTATTACCGGTTTGCAATGGGGCCATGCTCAGTAGCTTCCTGATGACGTCGGGGTCGGTGGGCGGAGCCTCCGTCCGGTTTTACTACCGGTTCTATAGAATCGGTCCGAACCGGGGGCAACCCACCACTGATGCCCCTGCTAGCACACACACACACACACACACCCAAGGTCAAACACAACCCTGATGCAACCCTCAATGAAGTCAAGTTTGACACCTCCCCGGTCTCGCCAATTGTCGCATCTGATGAAGTGAGAAGCAGCTCACAAAAGCATTCTGCCTTTTGACGGAATGACTTAGTCAGGGGGGAAAAAAATTCTATTGAACTCGGGATGTGCTTCTCTAAGGTTTGTTCTCGTCTCCTAACTCTGTAGCTTCCTCTTAGAGTTTTGACACCATGGGCTCCATTTCTGGTCTCGTTCGTTCTACGAAGCATTTAACGATATTAAATACATTTCTTACGGCGCTCAGGTCTCTAGAAATACCGTACTTGGCTGTGGTTACTGTGATTATTTTAGGGAGCTACTGACCCGGCGACTGAAGATTCAAAGCACAGCAGCTCCATCTGCTGATAATATTTGAGTATCCTTTCCAAATTAAGAACTGAGGCTAAACCAGATGGGAGCTTCATCGCTGGAAGCTTTCAAGAAGAGACTGGACTGCCATCTGTCAAAAATGGTGTAGGGTCTGCTTGGGTCCCCTCCAACTCTGTTAATCTGTATCTGTATCTCTAACCCACCTGCTTAGGCAAGAGACCCTAACCACTTCAGACAAATGGTTATCCAGTCTCTTCTTAAAAACATCCAGTGTTGGAGCATTCACAACTTCTGGAGGCAAGTTGTTCCACTGGTTAATTGTTCTAACAATTGTTTTTGATAGGTTGGACTGTTTTTTTTTTCCTTTTGTGTAAAGACAGATGCAAAAAATGAGTTAAGTAGTTCTGCTTTCTCCCAGTTGCTTGTCACCTTCTTGCCACTTTCTCCCAGCAATGGACCAATTTTTTTCCTTGACTTTTTTTTTCTTGTTTTTAGCATGTTGGAAGAAGGTTTTTCCGTTATTTTTTTACTTTTGTCGCAAGCCTTTGTTCATTGTGAACCGTAGCTTTCCTCACTTCATCTTTACAGACTCGGACTATTTACTGATATTCTGCCTTAGTTATTTGCCCCTCTTTCCACTTTTTATACTTGTCCTTTTTTATCTTTCAATTTGTCAGAGAGTTCTTTATGCAGCCATACTGGTTTCTTTTGAGAGCTATTATTTTTCTTCTTCAATGGTATTGTGCTAGACTGGGCTTTTATAATCTCACTTTTCAAAATTTCCCAAGCTTCTTGAGTTGTTTTCCCCTTGAGGATTCTTATGCATGGAATCCTTCCCAAGCTGTCTCTAAGTTTATTGAAATTAGCTCTCTTAAAGTCCAAGACTCTAGTTTGACTTTGTCCTACTACTTGTGTTTGCATAATATTGAATTCCAATATTGCGTGATCACTTGCCCCCGAAGTTCCTGTAGCTTCCACACCTTCTATCATTTCATCTCTGTTTGTGAGAATTAAGTCCAATATGGCTGATCATCTTGTTCCCTTCTCTACTTTTTGGAAAACAAAGCTGTCTGCTAGGTTTGTTAGGAACCTGTTGGATGTTCCACTTGATGCCGAGTTTGTCTCCCAGTTGATGTCAGGGTAGTTAAAATCCCCCATTACTATTGTGATGCGCTTCCTAAATACCTTAGCTAGCTGATTAGCAAAAAGTTCATCTACTTCCTCTATTTGGTTGGGTGGCCTATAGTATAGACCAGTAGTGGGTTCCTCCCCGTCTGGCCCAGTTCTGCCGAGCCGGTAGCGGTGATGATATGATGTCACTGAACCGGTTCACACACCCCCGCACCCCCGCACCCCGCACCCCATTATTCTTACCTTTTATTTGGCCCTGCCCCCAATCTATTGCTGCCTCCTGAGTCCTAGCTGATCGGCTAGAAGGAAAAAAACTGTTTAAACTCTTGCCGTGGGGCTTCAAAGGGCCGCCCTACAGCTGATCAGTGTTAAAAGGCAGTGTGGTGGTAGACCGGTGCCTCCAAAAACAAATGGGTAGACTGGTACAGCTCTGCAAGCAGTTAAAAGCCTGGTAGACCAGTACCTCTGCTAAATCCTAAAGAATTGTCACATGACCATCAAGCCACGCCCACAAAATAAGCCACGCCCACAGAATCGGTAGTAAAAAAAAATTAGAACCCACCCCTGGTATAGACCTATGGCAATGTTATTCTCCACCCCACCCCACCCCTTTAATATTGACCCAAATGCATTCAAGATAATTTTCATCATTGTTGTACTCTATTTCTGTAGAGATGTAGTTATTTCTTATATATAGTGCAACTCCACCTCCTCTTTTATTTGGTCTATTTCTTTTTCTTTTTCTTTTTTAAAAATTTGATTTATATGCCGCCCTTCTCCGGAGACTCAGGGCGGCTTACAATGCGTTAAGCAATAGCCTTCATACTTTTGTGTATTTATACAAAGTCAGCTTATTGCCCCCACAATCTGGGTCCTCATTTCACCCACCTTAGAAAGGATGGAAGGCTGAGTCAACCTTGAGCCTGGTGAGATTAGAACTTGCGGTAATTGCAGGCAGCTGATGTTAATAACTGCCTTAGTCTACTGCACCACTCAGGCACCTGATTTTAAATAATTTATATCCCTCTAGCTGTATGTTCCATTTGTGGGTTTCATCCCACCGAGTTTCCGTAATGGCAACAATATCATATCTGCCCTCATTTACTTGAATTTCTAATTCACCCTGTTTATTCCTCATACTCTGCGCATCGGCGTGTAGACATTTGAGTCCATTTTGATTGACCCTGGGTTTACTGTCTACATAACCTGAGTTGTGGCTGACTGCCCCTGCTTTCCTGCCACCTGTTTGATTAATGCACATGGTACAGCACTCACTATTTAATGCTTGGTTTTGCTTGACAGCAGGGCTGATAATCTTACCCGCACAGACATCTATGTTACATGCACGGATAACCCTATTAATTTTGGATTGCTGGGGACAGAAATGCTCTGCATCAATTAATTCTCTGTCCCCGCTGTTCAGTTTAAGTATTTATCCAGAAAATCTGTGAATTTAATGCTAAGTAACTCAGTCCTTTTCTTTGATGGATGCAATTCGTCTCTTTTGTGCAGTTTTTCATTGGACTCTCTGCAGACATCATGACTAATAAAACCAAAGCCTTCCCTTTTACACTACTCCTTTAGCCACACATTAAACTCCGCTACACACTGGCCGTTCCCTTTTTGTTCCTTATATACCGGTAAAACCTCTGAAAAGATAAGCCTACAACCTGTACTACAGTGGTGGCTTCCTCCTGGTTCAGCCCGGTTCTCCTAAACCAGGAGATACCGTGCTCTTCTTGTGTGACCGATGTGTAATACCTGGTTCACACTTTCCCCCTTCCAAAGTAAGTTCTTCATCTCGGACCACGATCCCCCTGATTATTTGAGTTATCAGTATCACAATCAGGGGTGAAATGGTCCCGGTTCAGACCGGATCGCCCAATCCGGTTGCGATGGCGGCGGGTGGTTTGAAGAACCGGTAGAAAAAATCCCTCTGGCCCCCCCCCCCCACCATGCTCAGTTGAGTCGCACGATCATCAGAGGCTTTTTCTTTTACTTTTAAAAGCATTTTTTCTACCACGTCTTCCGACGAAAAAATGCTTTTAAAAGTTAAAAAAAAAAGCCTCTGATGATTGCGCAGCTCAGCTGGGATCCTCAGAGGCTTTTCAAAGCATTATTTTCTGCAACCTCTTGCCCGAAGAGGTGGTAAAAAAAATGCTTTGAAAAGTCTCTGACGATCCCAGCTGAGTTGCCTGATCGGCAGAGGCTTTTCAAAGCATTAGAAAAAATGCTTTGAAAAGTTTTTTTTTAAAAAGTTGGCCACGCCCACCCAGTGACATTTCCCCACCACCAAGCCACGCCCACAGAACCGGTAGTAACACATTTTACATTTCACCCCTGATCACAACTTCCTCGACCTGTCACTTTAGTGTCCCTATTAAAGTCAGCAAGGGCACTGTATCTGTTATGCTGGGACACAGCGAAAGCTTTGCGTTTACGGTTCACAACTCTCACCCTGCCAGATCCCACGGTTGTCCCTACTGCCCTTTTCCTGCAGGGTCTTTGTGGTAGAGGGGGCTAATAACACGGCAGCTCAATAGAGTGGAATGGCTGAATTGGGGGCCTCATTTCTGCTTGGAGAGCACAGATTAGAGATCCTAGATAGGTCATCTGTCCACGTAGATTAGTCATTCGTTTACAAAGAGGACGGTATCCAAATTTGAAAAGACAGCGGCAAAACAAGTATTACACTGAATTGAGCCAGTCATTTTGAAATAAAACAAAATCACAATCACAAGTGCACTAACCCTGAATGTATTATTGCTGTTTTTGGTTTATAGTTATATTTATTGGTTTATTGTTTATTGGTTCAATTTATATGCCGCCCTTCTCCGGAGACTCAGGGCGGCTTACAATGCGTTAAGCAATAGCCTTCATACTTTTATATATACCTGCTTAGTAGGGCTTTCGGCGGTGTTCTTTTTTATACAAAGTCAGCTTATTGCCCCCACAATCCGGCTCCTCATTTTACCTACCTCAGAAGGATGGAAAGCTGAGTCAACCTTGAGCCTGGTGAGATTCGAACTCGCAGTAATTGCAGGCAGCTGGTGCTACTTAATAACACTTTAGTCTGCTGCGCCACCAAGGCTATAGGACTTCCCCCCTCTCACAGCTAACAGCTCCTCCCACCAGCTTCTGTGAAGTTAAAATCCTATCAGTGGCAAGATAATTTAATCAGGAATGTAATGCAATAACTTTCATGAAGGATTTGCTATTAGAATAGCAGTTACAGTATAAAGAGGAAAAGGGAAACACGTAGAAAAAACGCGATAGATACGAAAATGATCGCCATAGAAAAAACGAGATATACAAAAATTATCACCGTGTCAGTTAATATTTCGTTGGGTAACTTTTAGCACGAATGACGGCCTTACAACGTCTTCCCATGGAGCGAACCAAGTCTTTAAATTCTGCTGCTGTTATAATGTGAAACCAGGTTTGAATGATGGCTTCTATTAACTGGGTTTTTATTGCTGGGTCGCTTCTGACTAACCAGTTTCTTTAGTCGGCTCCCTAGATTTTCAATTAGGTTAAGAAGGTCTGGGCTATTCCCAGGCCATTCCAGCAGTGGAATAGGATTATCTTGAAACTCCAAAAAAGAAAAAAGAAAAAGTGGTGTTATTAGCCATCAAACCACAAATATACACTTTTCCCAAAAGGTTTCCACAATTTTGGCCGCTACTGTACTTCCTTTCAGGACACTCCAAGTAGCCAATGCCCACCTCAAATACCCCATTTAGTGTGCAACAAAGCAATTAACACTGCATACACTTTGTATCTCACTGCCACAATTGCCAGCTTGCCTTTTTTTTAAAAAGCGCCAATATCTTGTGGGATGTCCCTGGCAGCTGTGTAACATTTTCTCAGCCTTTTTAAAAAATCTTTCTCATGTTGTAAGACCTTTCCTAAGCAAGGATTAATTGAATTAACTTATTAATTAATTCAAAATCCCTGCCTGGGGGCAGCCTGCTTTTATTTTATTTTTTTATTTTTCTTCGAAGCATGATTAAAACATTGGAAAAGGTCTTTGAACGGGTCTATGCAACGTGTTATGTCTTTTAAATCTCGCCTTTTTACATTTTACTCCTGATTCAATATCCCATCGATAGGAATAATTTGAGCTGTTTGGCACCGAAGCCTTCCTTTGTTTATCCTAAACCCACTGGACGTGAAAGTGGCATTGAAATAAAAATCCTGTTCCAGTTCCAAGCCAGGAATAAAATTGAGGATGCTTAAGAAAGACAATTTATTGATATATAGAACCAACAACAGCTGACCAAATGGGATTGGAATTAGGTAGACTTTTATACACCCTTTGGGGTTTTGTGTTTGAGACGCTCCAGGGGGGTTGTGCAATTTAGTGAGCCTTGTGACTTTTGCTATTTTAATAATGGTGGGCAAATCCTATTATGTCTAAAAGGTCACTTCCTATCCTTGAAGCTGGGTGGGGAATGTAGATTTTAGGGATCTTCCTTTTTCTACTTTTAATCCCTTCAAGGGGAACTGGGCTGAAAGTGTTTTGTTTATGAATAGGGTGGCCTGGATTTCTTAACAGGCCCAAAATATCCATCTCTAAAGACTTTGGGCATGTGCTGGAGGCTCTGTTATTCTGTTAGAGATGAGAGGTAGTGATTTGCATAATGAACTGGGCCACTGCTGATTTTTCCTACCTGGCTAAACAAAAGCCATCACAAAGTCAATTGAAGACCTAAATTGTAGCTACGGCCTTACCTGCCAGTGGTGATTTCCTGCTTCCTCAAATATGAGGAATAGGATCCTGTACCAATTCAGGTTACAAAGCCCACCGCTTGACTTGAGTCTACATTCCTAGATGAGACAGAACTCCAGGGGCAGGCTGGAGAGAAATGGGGTACAGCAGAAGATTTTTTAATAGGGGGAGTTTATCCGGGGTGTGGAAGTGTCTACGTGCTGTTTCTAGGGTGACACTTGACGGGCATGTGTGTTTGTGTGTAGGTATGTTGATTCTTCTGAACATGCAGTTCCTCTGAGAGAGCTAATTTAATTAATTCTGTTCGTGTTTGCAGACCTTAGCCTTTGATATGTGGATTAGGTCCGGATAACCTATTTGGGGATTTGCTAATTTTAGTTGATTAACTCAGTTTCAGCTTGGCTGTCAGTTATCTAGTGGAGATCCCGGTTCTCAGGCCACTGTGGATTCAGTTAATATTTTAAGGGAAGATAGAAACAATATAAAGAATAAAAACTACATGGCTATAAAACTTCTCACAGCTGTGAAGGCCACCATAATTGCATTTTTCCTGAGCGTGGCTTTCAAAGTTCTCTACACCGAGTAAAAGCCAGCCCGTACACAATTTTACAGAGCGTTCCTCTCCATGGACGTCACAACTCGCATACGGAACAAAGACTCCGCCACCAGAGAAGAGTAAATGAATTTTTGGACTAGTAGAGCAGGAGGCTATTACAAATAAAATAGAATCCAGGCCCTACTGATTTTGTACTTGACAGCTAGGCGGCCGTCGCGATAACCCAATTTTGACAAACCCCTCTCTTTGCAGAGCTACAGCTTTTTTTTTAATTTTTCAAAGCAGAAGGTCGTTCAATCCCCTCGTTGTATCAGCTTGTGAATACTTTGCTGAAGAAAAATAGGTACGCATTTTGCAGAGGTCTCTTATAAGAGGCGTTGTTGTATAGGGATTTATTTTTTTATTTATTTTGGCCTCCTAATGCAGGAATTTTTAGGAGCAGTTTTCTTCCCTCGATGCCATTTTTACCAGCAATTTCCCCCTGACAGATGGATTTTACATAATGCATGGGACACAGTTGCTTTGTTAGAGGAGTGGGTGGCAAATTATGACGGGGTTATGAACATTAAAGATTAATTATGCTCCGGTCTCACGTTCTTCTGTTCAGAAAGAGTAAATATGTAAATATCCAGAATGTGATTCCCTGTTGTGGACTGTTGGCCGCCGGCCCCTCCAGCAGCCAAATCAGAGGAGGAGGTGGTGTGGGAATGAGGGTCAGCATCCGAGGGGGAAGGGGGAATGGAGCTGGCAGAGAGAGAGAGACAGAGGTGGTGCCTGGGCCATCCGTCGGTCCTCAGATGGAGAGTCAACAGCCCCCAGGTCTGGAGATGGCTGATGAGGAAGAGGAGGAACAGCTGGGTCCAGTGCCTGATGCACAGAAGGCAGAGGAGAGGAGAGCAGTGGAAATCTATGGGCCGGTCCTCGGGATGGAAGAGCCACCGCTGCTAGCGAAGCCCCACCCTAGCTCTGGAGATAAAAGGCAGGGGGCCGAGATGAATAGATGTGGCAGACAGCTATTCATCTCCCTGCCGGACAGACTTGTTAGTCTGCGGTGAGAGAGAAACTTTTTGCCGGGGCTGCCAGCACTCCTAATTAAAGGAATTTTTTGAGTTCACGTCAGAGAGTTTGTCGTGTTTGGAGAGCTGGGTTAGAACATTCCCATCTCTCTTCCTTACGATGGGTTTGGAGGGGAAGGAGAGCTTTTCATTTTTAAATAGAAAGCGAGGCCGGTGGCATGAAGGTTTAATAATAATAAAGAAACGAGTTCTTTATTTAGCAGTCTTCCAATGAATTCTGTAGCCAGTTTGGAGAAAGGACAAATGAGAGTTCAAATTATCTTCACCGATTAAATCCACGTAGTGATTTCAGTACTAGGACGTGGTCAAAAAGAAGTCAAGATGGCAGAAGAATTTTAAAAAAAATAATTAAATGAAATGAAATGTGTAGGTTTTCCGTGTAAGAAAAGTGGAATTACTTTAGCAAGAATTTGTTGGGGGGGGGGGGGTTCATAAATCTTTCAGCATGTCTGAAAGCCATTATTCAAGATAGGACAGGAGCATTTTATACCAGATCGGTCTTTTCATAAACCTTCCTCCCCCCTCCCGAAATATCATCATTTACCAATTCAACACTCAGATGAGAAAAAAAAGGGATATTGGGCGAAAGAGTCAGGGAGATGTTTAAAGAATTATTTCTCTAATTTTCATGATGGAAATCGTCTCGGGATGACAACACTCTTCGGTATCTCCCGTGAATTATTTAAACTAAGCCGAGCAATCAAAATTTTCCCACCGTCTAAATTATTTAGGGCATAAATGTTTCCTGTTGAACGCTTTTGTGCTCGTATCCAAAGTGAGTAAAGTTAGCTTTTAGGCAGTGGGTAGAAATTATACATGGAACATCTGTCGTTGTTTTGGGAAGGATGATGGAGAGGGATGAAAAGAAGCATTCCTCACTAGCAAAATCCATACGTGGTTACTCATTAATAAAAACCCAACAGCTATGGAAAAGGGTCTGTTTTTAGCAATGATGGAGCAATGAGGCTCCGTCGTTAGCAATGATGAAGGAAGTATAAATTTGGTTTGGTTTGGTTTTTAGGAATAGCACTTAGATTTATGTACCACTTCATAGTGCTTTTACAGCCCTCTCTGAGCGGTTTACAGAGTCAGCCTCTTGCCCCCCAACAATCTGGCTCCTCATTTTACTGACTTGGGAAGGCTGGAAAGCTGAGTCAACCTTGAGCCGGTCAGGATTGAACTCCTGGCAGTGGGCAGAGTCAGCCTGCAATGCTGCATTCTAACCACTGTGCTATGAAGGAAGGAAGGAAGGAAAGAAGGATGGAAGGAAGGAAGGAAGGAAGAATAAGGAAAGAGGAGAAGGAAGAAGAAAGGAGAAGGAAGGGGAAGGAAAAAGAAGAAAAGGAAGGAAGGAAGGAAGGAAGGAAAAGGATGGAAGGAGGGAGGGAGGGAAGGAAGGAATGAAGGAAAAATAAGGAAAGAGGAGAAGGAAGAAGAAAGGAGAAGGAAGAGGGAAGAGGGAAGGAAAAAGAAGAAAAGGAAGGAAGGAAGGAAACATAAGGAAAGAGGAGAAGGAAGAAGAAAGAATGAAGAGGCAAGAAAAAAGAAGAAAAGGAAGGAAGTAAGGAAGGAAAAGGATGAAAGGAAGGAGGGAGGGAAGGAAGGAAAAATAAGGAAAGAGGAGAAGGAAGAAGAAAGGAGAATGAAGAGGGAAGGAAAAGGAAGAAAAGGAAGGAAGGAAACATAAGGAAAGAGGAGAAGGAAGAAGAAAGGAGAATGAAGAGGCAAGAAAAAAGAAGAAAAGGAAGGGAGGGAGGGAGGGAGGGAGGGAGGGAGGGAGGAAGGAAGGAAGGAAGGAAGGAAGGAAGGAAGGAAGGAAGGAAGGAAGGAAGGAAGGCAGGCTTCTCGTTTCCTTCAGTGTGGACTCCCTTTATATATATTTCACAAACGAGCCGAATTGATTCAACTAGATAAACGTGGTGGCTTTTAATTAAAAAAAAAAATAGAGCATCACAAACGGCTCTGTTGACATAACAAAATGAGGTTGTGCGTGTGGGTTTCGGTTGCGCGTGGGGAGACGCAGGCCGTTCTCAGCTCATGCAGTTCTGGCAACGTTGCAAGCCGTTCTCGTTGCATGCAGTGCACCTGAGGGCTTTGAAGGAGTCTGTAAAACGGTTCCGGAACATGGACATCTTGCTCCCATGGCACATCGAGCACGGAAGGAAACCGAAGCCCCCACAGGAGAGGCACTCGTGGGGGTGTTGAACTCTCTACAGGAACGGGAGGAAAAAAAGAACAATGGCATCTATTAGTGGTGTTAGACCAGTGGTGAAATCCTCCGTGGTTTGTCACTGCTTCACTGCCCCGCATATATGGTGTGCACCAAACGCATGCAGCGCGTGCATAGTGCATGCCAGACACACGCTTCGCACGGGAAAAGGAGGCTTAAGAAAGTAAGTAGAACAGCGAGGGGGGGAACAGCTGTGCCGTGCGATTTAGATTTGCTAGAAAGCCTTCTTTCTAGAGAATATAAATCGTGCGGCACAGCTGATCATCGGAAATACCAGTTTGAACGAACCGGTAGCTCTTTTTTTTTTACTACCGATTCACCCGAACTGGTAGCTTCTATTACTACCGGTTCACCTGATAACGAAGGGGTGAAAAGCGAACCAGTAGCTTTTCACCACTGCGTTAGACCCATGATCCTCAACCCTAGCAACTTTGAGATGGATGGGCCTCAAGCCCCCCCCCAAAATGGTGCAGTCCTTCGTGCTCTCTGAACTTCGTTGTTTTCCTGCAGAGATTTCATTAACCATGGGTGACATCATCACTGCTAGAAGGGAATGAGATTTTTGGAGGGGAGAAGGAGGAGAGGAGGAGGAGAAGGGAGAGGAGGAGGAGAAGGGAGAGGAGGAAGAGGAAGAGGAAGAGGAGGGGGAGGAGGAGGGGAGGAGGAGGGGAAGAGGAGGAGGAGGAGGAGAGGAGGAGGAGGGAGTGGAGGAAGAGGAAGAGGAAGAGGAAGAGGAGGAGGAAGAGGAGAAGGAGGAGAATTGTTGTGTCCTTGATACTCTCTGAGTTTGGTGGTTTTCTTGCAGACGTTTCACTACCAAACCAGGCAACTTTATCAGTCGTAGAAGGGACTGGGGTTTCCTCTAATTTTATCATCTAGGGGTTTACTAGGAATGTTCTTGGTGATTCCTTGATTGTTGTTTATGGCTTAGTTGTTGTTCTACTGTTGATCTTCACCTCTGCTTATCTGGGTGTTGAGGAGATACTCTGGTCTCTCTGTTTCCTTTCTGACTTTTTTGACTGTCTCTTTTGAATAGTGTGCAAATGTAGTTTACCTCTATGTACCTGTTGATGACCAATTTTTATGCTTGCCGGGTTTTCAAGAATTCCCTAGCATTTTTGGATTTAGCTTGATCTGGGATGCTCACAGCTTCCCCGTTGAAACCACAGTTAAATCTGGTTAACTAATGGTTAACCCAGAATTCTCCCACGGTTCCCCAGCATAATGGCTCTATGCGCTTATATTCTTACCCATCCACAGGAGAATTCAATAGTCTATCATTTTAAGGCAAAATAATCATAGCAATTAGAGCACAAAGGGTAAAAAAAATATATCTTTAAATGCTTTAGTAAAGATTTGTCTGGAGAAAGCAAGCTGGCCTTTTGTATATATTTGGATCAATATAACGACACACTCTTGTGACGAGGAAATCTGAGCTTTTATTCCATATGGATTTTTGCCCAGTGCATTAATTACCTCCATTTTGGTTAAGAGGTCCTGCAGTTTTCCCGATTCATTCATTGACAAAATTTTCTCAGCACCCTAGAAGGAAAAAAAGCAAAAACTATTTAGTTGGTGTGGCTAGGTGTTCTGACCCAGCCTTAGCAGGAACAAGAAACAGACTCTTTCTCTCGAAAAACCCTTCTTGATTTATCTCCGGTGAATTAATGGCATTCACACACCGAAAAGTCCAAGGAAGAGTCCTGCAAGGAGTTAAATGCAGCAAGAGACCTTATCAGTTCCTTGCAATAATTGCCAGGCCGGGAGCTCCCAGCCGAAAAGCTGCAAATTAAGTTTGTCTGGCAAGCAGTCTTTATTTTATTTCTTTATTTATTTATTGGTTCGATTTATATGCCGCCCTTCTCCAGACACTCAGGGCGGCTTACAATGCGTTAAGCAATAGCCGTCATACTTTTGTATATACCTGCTTAGTAGGGCTTTCGGCCCCCCCAAAGCGGTGTTCTTTTTTATACAAAGTCAGCTTATTGCCCCCACAATCTGGGTCCTCATTTTACCTACCTCGGAAGGATGGAAGGCTGAGTCAACCTTGAGCCTGGTGAGATTTGAACTTGCAGTAATTTGATACACGAAACACAATAACCCAAAATCTTCAGAAATACGAACGGTTGCCTCCTATGACAACCACTCCCCCTTTCCTTCTATTTATTCCCCAGCCAGGGAGGGGTCATTCAGCGTCCATGTGTTCTTTGCTTCCCGAGTCGACTCCTTGTCCACCGTTGTTCCCCTCTCCTAACTGCTCTGCGCATACGTGCATCTGAAACAGGCCCCAGCTGTTCTTCCTCCTCACTCCTCTCAGCCTCCAAAGGCAGCTGCCTCTCCGGTGGCTGGGAAATGTCGGACAGACCTGGCTCTATCTCTGCTGTTCTGCCCCAGCTATGGACCCCAAAGAACGCAGCACACACAAAGTCTGTTCAAACCTTAGTTTACTAAATAAACCAGTTTTTTACCACAACAGCTGTTAATTAACTGCATTAACAGCCTCCAAGAATTCAAAAAATAATACTGAAAGCTTACTGTGGTTGGCAGAATGCCCAGAAGCAATTTGCAGGAAGCTGATAAGATAAGCAAGACAAGGCACGAAGGTATGTGAACGAAGTTGTTCCCTGCAAATTGCTTCAGTCGGCTTTCCTCCTTAAATAGGCTAAGGGAGTGGCCAATTAGCTCCAAGCCTTACTCTCAAGGAGAATTCCTCCTGAGGAGCCACTCCTGCCTTTTGGCAGCTCTGCATGCCCGTTTTGAACTTCTTAGCTTCTCGTCTTAGCTATGTCAGCTTCTGATGGCCAAGTTATTTTATTAATTTATTTATTTATTTATTTATTTATTTATTTATTCAATTTGTATGCCACCCCTCTCTGAAGACTCAGGGCAGCTCACAATGCATTTAAAATCATTATAAAAAACATTTAAGAATTAAAAACATTAAAAACATTAAAACCCATTCACACCATTCATGGCCGGATCTCGCCAGATCGCAAGAGCGAGATCAACGGCCCCAGGCCTGCCGGAAAAGCCAGGTCTTCACCGCTTTCCGAAAGGCCAATAGGGTGGGGATGGTCCGGACCTCAGGAGGTAATTTGTTCCAGAGAGCCGGGGCAGCCACAGAGAAGGCCCTCCCCCGTGGGCCCGCTAGCCAGCACTGTTTAGCTGACAGGAATCGGAAGAGACCGACTCTGTGGGATCTTACCAGTCGCTGGGAGTTATGCGGTAGACGGCATGCTCAAAGATAGCCTGGCCCTGAGCCATGTAGGGCTTTAAAGGTAATAACCAACACCTTGAATTGTGACCAGAGACCAATAGGGAGCCAGTGCAGCTCGCGGAGAATTGGTGTAATGTGGGTGTACCTAGGTGTACCCACGACAGCTCGCGCGGCTGCGTTCTGGACCAACTGTAGTCTCCGAACACTTTTCAAGGGTAGCCCCATGTAGAGCGCATTGCAATAATCTAACCGTGAGGTGACAAGGGCATGAGTGACCGTGAGGAGAGCCTCCCGATCCAAGTAGGGTCGCAATTGGTGCACCAGACGAACCCGTGCAAAGGTTCGTCTGGTGCACCAATTTTGCTTTGCTTTGCTTTTTAATTGCTCGCAGCAGCCCTCAAGCTAAGAGTTAGCAGCCACTCCGAAAGCCTCCAGTGGATATAGGAAGAATACAGCTACCAGGGTCATTGCAAGTTTAATAAGCAAGGCTCATCTGGTTCTCGGTCATTCTCTCGTGGTTTTTCTCTAGGTACTTCCCATCATTCAAACTCGGAGCCCTCCCTTCGGTTCCAAGTTCTCAAGAACATCACTGGTTGCCTGGAAAGTTGCCAACAACTTTCAATCTTCTGTGTGAAGTGTGAAGAGATTCCTACCGATGAGAAGGTGATTCGGAAAATATTAGAATGTGCAGAAATGAATAGAGTAACACTGGCTGTACAGGAGAAGGAACGAACGGAATGTTATATGACATGGGAGCTATTTTAGGGGTGGTTGGAGAACAGAAACAGAAGTTAGAAACAAATGGAGATCACGTGAAATGTAGAAAATATGTTAAGATATGTTAAGAGCCTTGGTGGCGCAGCAGACTAAGGTGCTGTTAAGTAGCACCAGCTGCCTGCGATTACTGCAAGTTCGAATCTCACCAGGCTCAAGGTTGACTCAGCTTTCCATCCTTTCGAGGTAGGTAAAATGAGGATCCGGATTGTGGGGGCAATAAGCTGACTTTGTATAAAAAAGAACACCGCTTTTGGGGGGGCCGAAAGCCCTACTAAGCAGGTATAGACAAAAGTATGAAGGCTCTTGCTTAACACATTGTAAGCCGCCCTGAGTCTCCGGAGAAGGGCGGCATATAAATCGAACCAATAAATAAATAAGTGAAATGTAGAAAATATGTTAAGATAGAGATGTAAACAATGTGATGATTCTTACAAATATGATTATTGTGTTTAATGTTACTATTATATTCCTTTTAGAAAATATGTTAAGAGGGAGAAATGAATAGGTTTATTATGCTTATTATTGTATTATTATTATTGTTATTATTGTTATTGTTATTATTATTAGATTAGAGAATTAATATCAATGTAATGAATACCGTAAATTCTGATTGCACAGAGATATTTGTACCCAGGCGACACACTGTTTAATGGAAGATGAAATGTTCAAATTAATATATATATATTAATTAAAAGAACTTTTAATCTTCTGCTGTGTTTTTTGTTTTTTGTTTTTTTGACAGATTCCTTGTGACAAATGAAGAACGGTTGCAAGAAGTGGGTTTGGCTAGTCTAGAGAAAAGAAGGACTTGGGGGGACATAATAGCAGTATTCCAGTATTTGAGGGGCTGCCCCAAAGAAGAGGAAAGGGTCAACTTATTCTCCAAAGCACCAGAAGGCAAGACAATAAACAACAGATGGAAACTCGTTAAAGAGAGAAGCAAGCTGGAATTAAGAAGAAACTTCCTAAAAGTGAGGACAATTAACCAGTGGAACTGCTTGCCACCAGAAGTTGTGGGTGCTCCATCACTGGAGGCTTTTAAGAAGAGACTGGACAGTCACTTGTCTGAAATGGTCTAGGGTCTCCTGCTTGAGCAGGGGGTTGGACTAGAAGACCTCCAAGGTCCCTCTATTCTGATTGAGAAATTGTAGCTTCTCTCTTTTGCTGTCTCTTCTCTTACTAGATGTGTATGGATGTGTATCTTGTATGTAAAAGAAAAAAAAATATATAACTTTTTCGTAACTTAACTCATTGGGTCTGCGTTCCTTTGGCAGAAAATCTAGACTGGAACGGATCAAATCAGCCATGCTTTTACCTTATTAAATATTATTTCTAATAATCATGGCAGAAGAGAATTATTGCTTCTCTTTCAAGTTCATTATCTCTGCTGGACTCCCTTAAAATGCTTGCTTTCACTGTAAAAAGAAATAAGTTTTTCTGCCTGATAATTGCTTTTAAAATTATCTTCTGTTCATTTTTTTTTTAAAAAAAATTGATTCAATAATCAAAGATAGCAAAGGACTTTGCAGCTGAGTTTATTGTTTTGATGCCATTATTTTTCCATCTAAAAAGAAAGAATTAAATGTATTTTCCAATAAGATGCATGTGTCATTATCTATCTTTGATGGGTCATTCCCACTGGTTAAGTGGAAAGATTTCTGTCAAATAACTATTGTGCCTATCTATTCTCCTTAATTGTCCTCTTTGCAGGCCTCTTTCGCCCCTCCCAGGCCTTCTGAAAAATAAAGCACAGTAAGACAGTGCTGGATTTTTTCTAAGTGCCTTCTCCTCTTCTTTCTGATATTAGAATTTTAGTTGCCACCTAATGCTCCCTTCAGAAGCTCTTCAGATTAATTACAAGTTAAGGAGGCCGAGGGAGGGAGGGAAGGAAGGGAAGGGAAGAGGAGGGAGGGAGAAAGATGGTTGGGAGAGAGGGAGGGAAGGAAGGAAGGAAGGAAGGAAGGAAGGAAGGAAGGAAGGAAGGAAGGAAGGAAGGAAGGAAGGAAGGAAGG
>WNWU01000062.1:3563459-3575603 GCA_012654045.1 Ptyas mucosa | reverse complement strand
GGAGAGAGGGAGGAAGGAAGGAAGGGGAAGAGGAGAGAGGGAGGGAGATGGTTGGGAGAGAGGGAGGGAGGGAAGGAAGGAAGGGAAGGGAAGAGGAGAGAGGGAGGGAGATGGTTAGGGAGAGAGGGAAAGAAGGAAGGGGAAGAGGAGAGAGGGAGGGCGGGAGATGGTTGGGGGAGAGGGAGGGAGAGAGGGAAGGAAGGAAGGGGAAGAGGAGAGAGGGAGGGAGATGTTTGGGAGAGAGGGAGGGAGGGAGGGGGGAAGGAAGGAAGGAAGGAAGGAAGGAAGGAAGGAAGGAAGGAAGGAAGGGGAAGAGGAGAGAGGGAGGGAGGGAGATGATTGGGAGGGAGGGAGGATCTCTTTTCTCCCACCTGTTACCTCCAGGAGGTAACACCCCAAATAACCCAACTTCCAATCTGGGCGGGACCTCTTAGAGACCCAGGATTAACCATCCGTGCTTTCGTTGCGCCTCTCATCCGAATCCTCCTTAGCAAACCCGTTGGACTGGATTTGAGGATTTCACAAAGCTGATTTTTCTTGGCAGACCCAGATCCTGCTGCGTTGGGCTGGAACGGTCTTCCTCTGAGCGGGAACGGACAGCTCTGCTTAGCTTATTTTCTGAACGGGGGTCTTTAAATAATACATTTCCTTCCCTAAACCAGCTGAGCATGAAATTACGTTGCATATCGTATCATCTTCCTCCATCCTTTCAGTCATTTCAGCTCGAATCCCCTTTTTATGTAACCTTCCATCAAATTTACTTAAAATAAAAACGTTATATTCTTTTCCCAGCAGAGGGCGCAATTCGTTTTCAGATACGGCCGCAGAAGACAGGGGGCAGACACTGTTTATTTCTTTCAAAGATTTCTCTCTTTTTTTAAAAAAAAAAAACCTTGCCTTTATTATTCTTATAAATTGCTTAGCGCATTGTAAGCCGCCCTGAGTCTCCGGAGAAGGGCGGCATATAAATCAAATTAAATAAATAAATAAATAAATAAATAAATAAATAAATAAATCCAGGCGACGAACATACCCCTAGGGGAGAGCTTAAGGAAGTTAATATTACAGGTGGTCCTCGACTTACGACAATTCGTTTAGCGACCGTTCAAAGTTACAACGGCCCTGAAAAACGTGACTTAGGACCGGTTTTCGAACTTACGATCTTTGCAGCATTCCCATTGATCAGGTGATCAAAATTCAGAGGTTTGGCAGCCGGTTCATATTTACGACGGCCGCCGTATCCCAGGGTCATGTGATCAAAATTCAGACGTGTGGCTACCGACTCGTACTTATTGCAGGCGATCCTCTTTTGCGGCCTTCTGGCAGTGGTGGGTTTTACTACCGGTTCTGTGGGTGTGGCTTGGTGGGCGTGGCTTGGTGGGCGTGGCAGGGGAAGGATACTGTAAAATCTCCATTCCCACCCCACTCCAGGGGAAAGTTACTGCAAAATCCCCATTTCCTCCCGATCAGCTGGGATTTGGGAGGCAGAGAATAGATGGGGGAAAGGGCCAGTCAGAATTTTTACTACCGGTTCTCCAAACTATTCAAAATTTCCGCTACCGGTTCTCCAGAACTGGTCAGAACCTGCTGAAACCCACCTCTGATGCCATCTCTTCCTCCTGTGTGCATCCCTGTGGCTTCTCATGCTTTCAGGTTTAAAATCTGCAGGCAGACACGCATAATCTCAACTATGTCTCCATAAGGCACTTACTTACCCCCAGATACTGGCCTTCGATGAAGGCAACGGGGACCGAGGGAGCTTCTCCCAGCTTTCGGCACCTCTCGCCGAGTTCCTTCCCGTAGTCTCCGTTCAATGCAATGTTTTTCTCTTCAAATTTCACCCGGTGGTTTTGGAAGATCTTCCGAACTAATTCGCATCTTTCGAAAGTGGTTCTCACCACCCGGAGGCTGGTGGTGTAAATGACGATGCGCCCATTTTCCAAAACAGACGATAACTGCAAACATAAAAGAGACAGAGACAGAGATAGAGATAGATAGGGATGTGTGTGTATGAGAGAGAGAGAGAGAGAGGAGAGAGAGAGAGAGAGAGAGAGAGAGAGGTAGAGAGAGAGAGAGAGAGAGATAGAGATAGAGATAGACAAATAGAGATGAGAGAGAGAGAGGATGGAGATAGATAGATAGAGGATGGAGAGAGAGAGAGAGAGAGAGATTTCCATTACAGGTGGTCCTTGATGTACGACTACCATGGAGCTCGAAGTTTCCTGTGGTTAAGCAAGAGATTTGTTAAGAGAGTTTTGCCCTCATTTTCGGACCTTCCTTGCCGCAGTCATTAAGCGAATCGCCGCAGGTCTTCAATGAGTCACACGGTGGTTAAGGGAATCTGGCTTTCCCCCTTGATGGAAAGTTGCAAAAGGGGATCCTGTGACCCTGGGACACTGTGTCCATCATAAATGTGAGTCTAATTGTCAACCATCTGAATTTTGATCATTTGCAGACCATGGAAGATGGTTGGGAGGGAGGGAGGGAGAAAGGAAGGGGAAGGAGGAAGGAAGATGATTGGAAGGGAGGAAGATGTGAGGGAGGGAAGGACGGAGGGAGGAAAGAAGGAAGGAGGGAGGGAGGGAGAAAGGAAGGAGAGAAGAAGGAGGAAGGGAGGAAGAGAGAGAGGAAAGAAGGGAGGGAGGGAGAAAGGAAGGAGGGAGGAAGGGAAAAAAGAAGATAGGTGGGAGGGAGGGGGGAAAGGAGGGAGGGAGGGAGGAAAGAAGGAGGGAGGGGAAAAAGAAGATAGGTGGGAGGGAAGGAAAGGAAGGGGAAAGGGAAGGGGAGGAGCCGTTGTGTACAAGTTGTTGCAGTCACAATTCTCAAACCTTGTGCAAATTTAAGTAGATGCCAATCTGCCTTATAGAGTGTCGCCAAAAGTGAAATATGCCAGCCTTTGCTATGAGGGCATGCAGCTTTATGCTGAAATTCCGTTTGTTTGGTTTCTGTTCTTCTCTCTAACCTAATTATCACTCTCAAAGTAGTGAATGCAATTTTCACAATTTCAGTAACAGAAATCCATTAACAGCATAAAGCAACAGGTACAAACACAGCCAGCTGCTGCATATATTTATATATATATATTTAGTTATTTATAAAATTGCCAAGGAGGTGTCTTTTAACCTCAGAATAACATTCCTTTAGCTGAATGAAGCTTTAAAAACATTGAATCTGTGCCACGGCAAACAAATCTATTAAACAGCAAAGAAAAATAGAGCAGAAGTAATGATATTTGAAATCAACCTCTTGTAAAGATAAGCAGGTTAGAAAAAAAGTTTAATGGCCTTAAACTGAATTAAAAAGAGAAGCCGGTGTCTTCTTATTAAGAAGCCGTGTGCTCTGTTCTTACCAAGCTAATCTCCAGAAAAGACTTCCAGAACAAACTTAGTTTTCAAACACGTTGATGCTAGAAGGGAGCTAGCTGAGTCCAAAACCTTACGACAAAGATGGAGAAATATATATTTACCTTACTACATGCAGTCAGGTACAAAACATCACACTGAATGAAGGGAGGGAGGGAAGGAGGGAGGGAGGAAAGAAAGTTAAGGGGGAAGAGGGGAAGGAAGATGGGAAGGAGGGAGGGAGGGAGAGAGGGAGGGAGGAAGAAAGGAAGGAGGAAGGAAGGAAGGAAGGCTAAGGAGGAAGAGAGAAGGAGGAAAGAAGGAAAGAAGGAAAGGGAAGGAGGAACCATGTTGCCAACTGAACAACAGCAGCATTTCACTTGACAAGGAAAGTTGTTAAATGGGGCCAAACCCGCTTAGTGTCAACTCGAAAAGCATCCCTGGCCTGCTCTCGAGTTGTCATAGGCAAGGGGGATGGGAAACCAATGAAGCAGTACGGCAGTCAAAGACAGGAGTACATTCCAGACATATCTTCCTTAAGGCTGTCTCCCAGGGTTAGCCACAGCGGCCAGAGGGGAGTGATATCTACAACCCGTGAAATTGCTCCATTGGCGAATGTGATTGATGACACACCCTGGGGGGAAGGGGGAAACAGGGTCACGATTGGAGCCGTAAATTACGTGGAGTCAGAGCTGGCTTCATTTGGGAACGTGCCGACCTGACGCTCCTAATAAATAACTGGATTTCTTTCGAAGCTTGGCTCGAGGCTCGTGATTTAATGAGGGCATCTGTCGGAACCCTGACACTTAGCACATTTCTCCCTTAAGAACATAAATGTGGGGCTCGATTGTGGTCGTACGTCGAGGATTATCTGTACTTATCCTTATCTGAGGAGGGGGGGGTGGCTCCACGGGTAGGCTTCAAAAATTTTAGCAAGGGGTTCTCTGCCCGGTCGCTGGGTGGGCGTGGCCATGGTCAGACTCCTGCATAATGTTGGGGGGAGTGTTTTTGCCCTCCCCGGGCTCCGGAGACTTTCCTCGAGCCTCCAGGAAGGTGAAAACGGCCTCCCCAGGCTCTGGAGGCCCTCTGGAGGCCAGAAACGGGCCCATTTCCAGCCTTCCTGAACTTCCAGTAGGCCCGTTTTTCGCCCTCCCCAAGCCTCCGTGTGCACTCTGCACTTACCTGCATCCATAACGGGCTGCATTGGGAGTCCTGGGAGGACCGGGGCGGGGTAGGAGGGGCCAGCCGGGAGTGGAATTTAGGGGTTCTCCGAATTTCACAGAATCTTAGCTAGAGGTTCTCCCGAACCCCCAGCAGCCCACCCCTGGGTGGCTCCGTCTTGAAGCAGCAAGAGAGATTCGTTTCGATAAAGGTTGGAAAAGGTGCTTGGGATGTTTGAATTATTTGTGTGAATTGGTATTTTGTTTTGTTTTTGTTTAATTGTTTATTAATGTAGCCTCCCAGCATTTTCACAGACATGAAGGCAAAGGCTGCAGACCTTTCCTTGGCCGGGGGGAAAAAATCGCGAGTTTAAATAAGGTTGAGGTTTAATTAATTATGTGTCGGGGATCTTTTATTCGTAGCCCTTAGTTTAGATGAGGACATATGCTAATTATCCTAAGAGGCGTCATTCCAAGAAGGGTTTTTTTTAAAAAAAATGGGTTGTTTTTATTTACTGCCTGATTTCTTCAGCAATCCAAATAAATAGTCCAAATTGGGGGGGGGGGAGAGAGAGAAACGAGGAATGGGAGGAAAGGATGAATTATTAAGACTTCTGGATGGGAAATATACTTCCCTCCAGAGTCCATTTGATGTGCGTTTTCTTGGCTTCGGGGGGCGAGCGTTTTTACTCACGCGGTTCGACGTACCCACGGGTGTAATAAAGCATCTATATTTCATGGTCACACACCCTGCCATCTCGTATTTCAAACACGCTTGCCGAGGATTTTCAAAACAGAAAATAGAGATTTGTAGCAGCCTCGGAATAACAGAGTGGGAAGGGACCTCAGAGGTCTTCTAGTCCAACCCCTTGCTATGGGAAATAGGAAACCCTATACCAGTGATGGCTAACCTTTTTGCCGTCGCGTGCCAAAAATGGGGGGAGCGCGGGGGGGTTTGCGGGCGGGCATGCCCACACCTATAATTCAATGCACCCCGCATATGCGTTCGTGACCCCTCCACCGCTCTCCCAGCTTTTGGCAAGTGATGGAACAGTGGGCCCGTTTTTCACCCTCCCCAGGCTCCAGAGACTTTCTAGGAGCCTGGGGAGGGCAAAAACTGCCTTCCCAACCCCCCACCTCCCGGAGGCTGGAAATAGCCCATTTCCCGACATCTGGTGGGCCCGGATGGGGTGAAAATCAGATGGCCGGCGCACGCATGCATGTTGGAGCTCAGCTAGGGCAACGCTTGTGTGCCCACAGATACAGCTCCGCGTGCCACAGGTGGCACGCGTGGCATAGGTTCACCATCACGGAACTAGGGCATACAAAACCTTTCCCAGACCTATCCTTAAATACTGCTCACCTGCCTGGAACCCACACTGTATTTCGGACAGCGATACATTAGAGAGGCTCCAGAGGTATTTGACTAGAAGAGTCCACAAATCTTCTGCTCGGAATAAAATTCCCTACGCCACCAGGCTTGAAATTTTAAGCCTGGATATCCCCGAACTACGCCGTCTACGTTCCGACCTAAACTTAGTTCATAAGATAATTTACCAAAACGTCCTACCTGTAAATCAGTACATTCATTTCAACCGTAATAATACAAGGGCTATCAATAGATTCAAACTCAATGTCATTTCCTCTAATCTTGATTGTAGGAAATATGACTTCTGCAATAGAGTAGTTAATGTCTGGAACACTCTACCTGATCCTGTTGTTAAATCTCGCTAATCCCCATACCTTTTACCTTAAACTGCCTATCGTGGACCTTTCATGTTTCTTAAGAGGTCCCTAAGGGTGTGTGCATAAGTGCACCAGCGTGCCTACTACCCCCGGTCCTATTGTCCCCATTTATATGTGGTTCTGCTCCAGCTACGGGTCCCAAGAAGTGTAGCACACACACACACAGCTCCAAAAACTCAGTTTAATAGAAACAGACCCCTTTCAAAATGCAGGCTTTAACCACCAATGTCCTTATCAGCCTCCTATGAATTACAGAGATTAAACAAAGTCCGACAAGGGTTGGCAATCAGCCCAGAAACCAAGTTGTAACAAAAAACTCACTCTCAAAATGCTCTGCGTAGGACCAAATGTTGTTTCCAGCAACGTTTGCCATCTGTGTGCCAACTTAGATAGGCTAAGGGAGTGGCCAATTAGCCCCAAGCCTTACTCTTGAGGACACCTCCTCCTGAGTAGCCACTCCTGCCTTTTGGCAGCCCTGCGTGTTCGAGCATTAAGAAGAGGCTCCTCCATTTCGCTCTCTTCACTTGAAGGAGCCTCTGGAGGTTCTGAAGGCCCTGGCTGAGTCTCTGCCTCTGGCACCACATCCTCTTCAGCCTCCTCGCTGTCCGACTCGAGCGCAGGCTACACAGGCTGCTGGCGCGACACCATACCAGCCTCCTCGTTGTCGGGATCAGCCACAACCCGCAGAGGCCACTGGCGGGCCACAACATACGTACTCGTTTTATGTGTTTGTGGCTATGTTTTGCTTATTTAATAATAATAACTTTATTGTCATTGTACGTGTATACACAGTAAACCCATACAACAAAATTCACTTAACACCCAAAGATTTGTCCAACACACATAACAATCCCCAAACACACCTCCACCCACCACAAATTCTCCACCCTAAACCACCCAAACATCCACACAACAGACCAAGTAATGCTGTCCAGCAGCTCACCGATGGTAGCCCTTTAGTCCATTATTGAGTGCAATTATAGCTCTGGGATAAAAACTATTGAGAAGACGTGTGGTCCGAGTTTTAATTCTTCTGTATCTTGTGCTGGAAGGCAACAGTCCAAAAAGATTGTAAGCAAGATGGGAAGAGTCTCTGAGAATGTTATACAACTTCCTCAAACAGTGAGATTCGAAGATGTCGTCCAGGGCTGGTTGCTGGAGACCGATGATATTCTGGGCATAAAATTATTTATTTCCTTTTATATGTGTTCATGTCTATGTCTATACCGTTACTTGTTTCCTTGTATTTGTTGACACATAAATAAATAAATAAAATAAATAAATAATTAAGTCTCAGTTATTTGGGAGCTGAAAGACAAATAGCAAAATCCCAACACTGCATAACTATTACAGGAAAATCCACCTTTCTGCTGAAGAGGGATAGGAATGAAACTTCCTGCTGCTTGGATAGAGGTGAATTACCATGGGGACTACCATCCTGGAGCCTTATCCTCCATCATCCTATAACCAAAAACCAAAGGAAAAGGTGGTTATGTCACCTTTCTTCCACGCTGGCTTTTTAGTTCACACCGGGAGGATGTCGAAAGGTGTTGTCCGGGCAACCGCGTCGCAGAAAGATGAAGGGGAAGGGGTCGCCATAGCAACCTTTCCTCCACTTCAGACATCAAGGGGAAAGCCTGAGAAGATAAATCACCTCACAGGCAACGGAACCACTTTCTAGGAAGATCGAAAAGCCCGTTTTTCTACATCTCCTTTTGTCAAAAGCGAGATGTTTTAATTTTTTTTCGGCGGAGGGAGAAGGGGGAAAAAATCTGCCATTCTGAAAAGCAGGGAAAAATCTGGAAGACTTTCCAGAAATTTATCCTTTGACTTTCCTTTTTTCCTTTCATGTCTGATGTCAGAGTTGTGGTTCCTAAATGTCCTGCTGGTGGAAAAAGAACCAGACAAACCTCCAAGTGGCTTCGGGTAAAGGTAAAGGTTCCCCTCGCACATACGTGCTAGTTGTTCCCGACTCTAGGGGGCGGTGCTCATCTCCGCTTCAAAGCCGAAGAGCCAGCGCTGTCCGAAGACGTCTCCGTGGTCATGTGGCTGGCATGACTCAACGCCAAAGGCGCACGGAACGCTGTTCCCTTCCCACCAAAGGTGGTCCCTATTTTTCTACTTGCATTTTTTACCTGCTTTCAAACTGCTAGGTTGGCAGAAGCTGGAACAAGAAACACGCACTCACCCCGTTACATGGCACTAGGGATTCAAACCGCTGAACTGCCAACCTTTCGATCGACAAGCTCAGCGTCTTAGCCACTGAGCCACCGCATCCTCAACAAGTGGCCTCAACAACCCCTCCTTAAAATGATGCAAATGACCAGCTGTCTGCAAGGAGTATCAATCCTCCTGTTCCCCACCCTTCAGTCATAGTTGAAGAACCTCCTTGGATGAGAAGCGAATGTCAACTCGTGAAGATTTCCTGACCTGTTCCCATAGGCGGAGGAAAGGGGAATCGCGCCTCGCAGCTGCATTGAGGAATTCGAACCTCAGTCAAAACAAAACGCATCCTAGCCGACCGAAGACAAGGCCATTTCCACGGAGACTTCTATGACCCGCGAAATTGAATCTAGGCACTGAGCCACCGCATCACGCTTATGTTGCTTTACCTTGTATTTAAAAACCCTCTGTTGTTAATAATAATAATAATAATAATAATAATAATAATAATAATAATAACAGATTATTGATTATTACGGATTGAAGATAAGCAGCAAGAAAAAATCACAAAGTACTGGGACTTGCAAATTGAAGTTGAGCGACTGTGGAAAAAGAAATTGTGTGTTGTCCCGATGGTAATTGGAGCCCTTGGAGCAATCCCCAAAGGGCTATCCCGCTATTTAGAAATTCTAAATTTACCGGACTTGAACATTTTGACTCTACAAAAAACCACCTTACTCGGAACGGCTTACATCCTCCGACAATACCTTAACAGTTCCTAGGTCCTTGGTTAGGACTCGAGCTGCTGAGCTATTAACCAGCCTCAAAGGCTGTGAACCTCACTAAAGATTAAATAATAATAATAATAATAATAATAATAATAATATAACCTTAACAGTTCCTAGGTCCTTGGTTAGGACTCAAGCTGCTGAGCTATTAACCAGCCTCAAAGGCTGTGAATCTCACTAAAGATTAACCAATAATAATAATAAACTATGAACATAACATGCCAGATATCATGGTTCTTGAGGGCCGAAGTGTACAGTTTATTGACATCGCAGTACCAGGAGACGCCAAAGTCAAAGAAAAAGAAGTGAAAAAAATCATGAAATACCGCAACCTGGTCATCGAAACTACACAGCTATGGATGAAACATGTCACAATGATACCCGTTGTCATCGGGGCACCATGTCCAAGAATTTTTCAAAATACATCAAGAAATTGCAGCTTCCTGCAATAACACCAGCGGAACTGCAAAAAGCTGCGCTACTCGGAACATCGTACATCTTAAGAAGGTACTTGGTTGATTCATAGGATGCTGGCATCAACCATTAGCACCAGTCAATGGTATTTGTGATGCATTTTTGAATATTCAGTTGACTGAGTTTCATGTTTAATGAAGAAGAAGGAGGAGGGGGGGGAGAAAAATAATAGTAATAATAATAATGTACTTGGTTGATACTTAGGACACTGACAGCAACCCGTATCAACCATTAGCACCAGTCAATGGTATTTGTGATGCATTTTTGAATGTTCTGTTGATTGAGTTTCATGTTTAATGAATAATAATAATAATAATAATAATAGGAGAAAAATAATAGTAATAATAATAATGTACTTGGTTGATACCTAGGACGCTGGCAGCAACCCATATCAACCAGTAGCACCAGTCAATGGTATTTGTGGTGCATTTTTGAATGTTCAGTTGACTGAGTTTCATGTTTAATGAAGGAGAAGAAGGAGAAGGAGAAGGAGAAGGAGAAGGAGGAGGAGGAGAAGGAGAAGGAGAAGGAGAAGGAGAAGGAGAAAGAGGAGAAGGAGAAGGAGAAGGAGAAGGAGAAGGAGAAGGAGAAGGAGAAGGAGAAGGAGAAGGAGAAGGAGAAGGAGAAGGAGGAGAAGGAGAAGGAGGAGAAGGAGAAGGAGAAGAAGAGGAGGAGGAGGAGGAGGAGGAGGAGAAAAATAATAGTAATAATAATAATGTACTTGGTTGATACTTAGGACGCTGGCAGCAACCCATATCAACCATTAGCACCAGTCAATGGTATTTGTGATGCATTTTTGAATGTTCAGTTGACTGAGTTTCATGTTTAATGAATAAAGATAATAATAATAAGGAGGAGGAGGAGGAGAAAAAGAAGAAGAGGAGGAGGAAGAAGAGGAGGAGGAAGAAGAGGAAGAGGAAGAGGAAGAGGAAGAAGGTGGTACTGGGTTGATCCCTAGGACGCTGGCAGCAACCCGTATCAACCATTAGCACCAGTCAATGGTATTTGTGATGCATTTTTGAATGTTCAGTTGACTGAGTTTCATGTTTAATGAATAAAAGAGAAAACTATGAACAACAAATCAAAGACTTACATAAAGGTAGCCCTTGACCTACAACAGTTCATTTAGTGACTGTCGCAAGTTACAGCATCACTGGAAAAGGTGACTTGTGACCGTTTTTCACACTTACGACCGTTGAGGACCGCCACCACCCCAATGGTCCCACGATTTGCATTCGAATGCTTGACAACTGTCTCACATTTATGACGATTGCAGTGTCCCAGGGGGTTAGGCGATCCGTTTTTGAGGCCCTTCTGACAAGCCAAGTCAGCAGGGGAAACGACCGTGTTACTAATTTAACAGCTGCAGGGGTTCACTTAAGAAACGTGGGTGAGAAAAATGTCATAAAGCGGGGCAAAATTCCCTCGACACGTGTCTCGCTTAGCAACATTGGGTTCCATTGTGGTCGTGAGTACACAAAAAATTAAAATACACAGAAACTGAGGGGAAAACAACCGACCCTCATCCACGGGTCAATTTTGGGGGATTTGTCTTGAGCCCAGCGCCATTTGCAATGTTCAACACAAAACCCTGAGAAGGGAAGCAGAGAAGGGGTGATTGCCTAAAAGGAGAACTCGCCCGCTTACCTCAAATGCTTTGCTTAAGTTGTCGAAAAGGACCTGGCCAGCGCTGACTTTATGCTTCACTCCTCTGACTGTCCCGTTTTTGCTGAGGATGTTGATTCGTTTGGTGCCGAACCCTCTTTCTTTGGCGGCCCTCAGGAACGCGAACGTCTCGCCCGTCTCCGTCTTGTTCTCGTCGCCTTCCGAGCTGGCCGGTCCGTTGTTCTGTCCATCCGACTCGCTGAGGCGGCTGTTGGGGTCGCTTTCCGAGCTGCTGGTACACTCCGAATCCAAGGAGTCGGATGTTTCACCATTGGTGTAGACCTCCTTCAGGATCCGTCCGCTGTGAGAAGACGCGATGCGAAATCTGACTTTCCTCGGCTGCCTCTGCCCCTCCGCCGGGGTGTTGTCCCTCGTCAACATTGTCCCATCCATTGACGGGAACCCGCTTACATCATCCCTGGTCTAGTTTGTCATTAGAGACGCCAGATCCTCACACTAATAACAATATCAAAGTTGTCTTCCAGTGACAGCAGGACGGCTGATATGAAGCTACTGACTAAAGGAAACCGGACGCCTGAAACGTTCGAGCACGGTTCTGCCATGAATTATGGATGTCCCGGTGTGCTATGGTTACCTTTAAACGAACACCTGCAAAATGAGAACTTTCATTCAATATTAATGACCCAGGGTGTACTTTCCCTTCAGTGGAGGAAGCTGAATAATTCTGATTCTTTCTTTCTTTCTTTCTTTCCTTCTTTCTTTCTTTCCTATCTTTCTTTCTTTCCTATCTTTCTTTCTTTCTTTCCTATCTTTCTTTCTTTCTTCTTTCTTTCTTTCCTATCTTTC
>WNWU01000062.1:3541259-3551410 GCA_012654045.1 Ptyas mucosa | reverse complement strand
CCATTCCCTCCCCACTCCAGGGGGAAGGATATTGCAAAATCCCCATTTCCACCCCACTGCGGCCAGCCAGAAGTGGCATTTACTGGTTCTCCGAACTACTCAAAATTTCTGCTACCGGTTTGCCAGAACCTGTCAGAACCTGCTGAAGAGCACCCGTGATGTTAACCCTTCAATGCACCTTGTATCATATAAATACAGCAACATCTTTACTGCATTTTTTTAAATTAATTTTTTTTTTAAATTAATATAACATTTCGGGGGCGGGGGCAGGAGTGAAATCCAGCAGGTTGTGACAGGTTCTGGAGAACCGGCAGCGGAAATTTTGAGTCGTTCGGAGAACCGGCAAATACCACCTCTGGCTGGCTCCAGAGTGGGGTGGGAATGGAGATTTTGCAATATCTGCACCTTTGTTCATTGTGCAAGGCGGGGCTGATAAGCAGGGATGAAGAGCATCCTGCGTGTTCATATTTGCCTGGGATATGTGTGAATAAACGTCACTCCTGGGCTCCATCCTACACACTGAACTTATTTTAGAAACCACATGGGCTGTGAGTTGCCTACTAAGAACCACGTTCACACTTTGCTACGATCCCCACTCAAACAAGAAGGCGGTTTTGCCGTGCAATGTTTTGTATTACCTCATAGTTTTTCTTTATTGTTTAAGTATTTCAGGATGATGTTCTGGGCAGGCTACCGTCCTCTGATCTTTGTTTAGGAATAACAAGAGTTGGAAGGGACCTCGGAGGTCTTCTAGTCCAGCCCCCTGCTCAACCAGGAAACCCTATACCGTTGTTGTGACCTCGGCTTACTGAGTCATTGCAAGACACGATTAGTCCCAAACAAACCTGTTTTATTGTAACAGCTGAGAATTACGTTCATTCCCAGCTGAATCCGAATTAGTTGCAAAACAAGTCCCTCGGAAGAAGTCCTTCGGGATAATCACCAACCTTTATCTTCTTTGACACCCTGCCAAAGGCCTTACTTGGCAAAGCCCCACGGAGTTCAGAAACAAACAAGAGATGCTGACTGGAAACAGAGTTAGCAATGTTGCTTTTCTGCAAAAGGCCTTTGCTTCTCTTTTAAACCTTATGGGAGGGGCCAATCATCTCCTGGCCTTACTCCTGAGTTGTCCCTTTTGCTTTAGCTGCTCTTGCCTTCTGGCAGCTCTGTGCAAGCGTGCACTAGGAACAGGCTCCTCCTGTTCCTCTGCCTCTTTGCTGTCCGACTCTGGGGGCTCCGGAGTCCATGCATCACTCCCAGATGGCCCTGGCCCCATCTCTGCCTCCGACGCAGAGCCCTCATCTGGGCCTTCCCCAGACTCCAGGACTGGCCCATGGCCCTCCCTAGCCCATCCTGTCCTGTCCTGTCCTATCCTATCCTATCCTATCCTATCCTATCCTATCCTATCCTATCCTATCCTATCTTATCCTATCCTATCCTATTCTAAAGAGCCTTAGCAGCCAATAGAATAAACGAATGTAGGATTGTCTGCATTCTATAACACGGCGAAAGCAGGGGTGAAATCCAGCAGGTTCTGACAGGTTCTGGAGAACAGGTAGTGGAAATTTTGAGCAGTTCAGAGAACCGGCAAATACCAACTCTGGCTGGCCCCAGAGTGGGGTGGGAATGGAAATTTTGCAATATCTTTCCCCTAGGAATGGGAAGGGAATGGGGATTTTGCAGTATCCTTCCCCTGCCACACCCACCACGCCACGCCATGCCACGCCCACCAAGACACGCCCACAGAACCGATAGTAAAAAAAAATTGGATTTCACCACTGGGCGAAAGGATCTATTTTCAACCCGTTCTGAAATGTCCTGGACCAGTTCTCAACATCTCTTCATTTCAGAGGGACCCTGGAGTCCAAGTACAGAGCCTGTAGTACAGTGGTTTAAAGCACCCTGTTATTAACATCTATTAACATCTGCTGCTTGCAATTACTGCAAGTTCGAATCCCACCAGGCTCAAGGTTGACTCAGTCTTCCATCCTTTCTAAGGTGGGTAAAATGAGGACCCAGATTGTGGGGGCAATAAGCTGACTTTGTATAAATATACAAAAGTATGAAGGATATTGCTTAACGCACTGTAAGCCGCCCTGAGTCTCCGGAGAAGGGCGGCATATAAATCAATTTTTTTTTTTAAAAAAGTGAACGATACATGAGCCAGCCCTGCGTGACAGCAGCCAAAAAAGCTAATACAATCCTTGCTTGTATTAACAGAGGCGCATCATTTTTAAGGATGAAATTCCGCTCCGAATCTCGTTCCGGCATCTGTTTTTGCATTAGGGTGGGAAAACAGTTATCACCCACCAGCCACCTGCGTCCCTCCTGCCGGCATCAGGAATTTTCTTCCCCCTGGGACTTGAATCTGGTCAATTTACCAAAAAAAAAACAAAAACACCAGCTTAAAATGTTAAATCACGAAATTCCAATCTGAATTATACAGCTTGAACAGAGATGGGTAGAGAGTGGCGTTCTAATCTTAAGATTTCAGCTCCGGTAATCTAATCAAGTGGCAGGGTAGAAGTGTAGGATGGTCGTTGTCATAATATTATAATTTTTTTAAAAAAAAAAAAATAAAAAAAATCTTTGAATTCAAAACGCCTTTCGGTTTTCGGAGATACAAAACCGATTCTTGCATGTAAAAACACCGTGTCTTTTTCTTCTTCCGATGAGAGGCAGAGACCTATTATTAGGCGAATTAGGCTGCTTATATTGGAAGGAATCTGGGCAGCTTCTGCGAGCAATTTACCTCTTTGTCATATTGTCAGCCATGATGCGCAGAGAATGCAAAACAGATGGAAGCCTACAAAACCCAGGATGTAATCTTAGGATAGTGGTTCGATGACAGTAAGAAGTAGTTTTTTTAAAAAGGTTGGTTTCCCTCTGACCCATCAGCCCTGCAGTTCTCTGGTCTCTTCTGTTTTTGGTATCTACTGTATCTATCTTAAAGGTAATATTGCAAAATACTACCTTTTCATCTCCACCTCCATAACTGTCTGGTTTGGCTCTGCAACCCAACAAGACAGACACGGACTTCAATGGATAGTTAGAACGGCAGAAAAAAGAATGGCTACCAACCTGCCTTCCATTGAGGACCTGTCGAGTCCTCAATGGAAGGACTCGAGGACCTGCACGAGTCAAAAAGAGGGCTGGGAAAATATTTACAGACCCCCTCACATCCTGGACATAAACTGTTTCAACTGCCACCCTCAAAACGATGCTATAGAGCACTGCACACCAGAACAACTAGACACAAGCACGGTTTTTCCCCGAATGCCATCACTCTGCTAAACAAATAATTCCCTCAACACTGTCAAACTAGTTACTAAGTCTGCATTACTATTAGTCTTCTCATCGTTCCCACCACCCATCTCCTCCCACTTATGACTGTATGCTTTGTTGCTGGTATCCTTAAGATTTATATTGATATTGATTGCTTCCTGATTGCTTATTTCTACCTTATGACTATCATTGAGTGTTGTACCTTATGATTCTTGACGAATGTATCTTTTATGTATACTGAGAGTGTATGCACCAAAGACAAATTCCTGGTGTGTCCAATCACACTTGGCCAATAAAGAATTCTATTCTATCTATTCTATTCTATTTTTGGATAACCACATTTTTTTTAAAAAAAAGATTATTTCTTTCAACTCCCCGTTTATATTTTTCCCAGCTTGCGGTGAGCATTCGGGCGGACGATCCCACACAAAATTCAGCTTTTGCTGTGATACTACAGAGAGATGATTGTTGTGGTTGGGTTTTTTTAAAACTCCCACAACCTTAGCAAGTGTTTTTCCACCCCAGCCAGGAACTGAAGTGTTTCTGAGGACATAAGAATTGCAAAACGAGCTTTGAAATGCATCTGTTATCGATAGACGAGAATGTATAAAGGTTCACGTTTCAGAGGGATTGCTCCTTCCAGATGTCAGGTGAGCTTTAGCCCCATTTTATGACCTTCCTTGCCATTGTTGTTAAGCGAATCACTGCCGTTCTGTTGTGGCCAGCCAGTGGATCTCCAGCAGATTCGGACAGTGAGGAGATTGGGGAGGAACATGGGCCAGTCCTGGAGTCTGGGGAAGGCTCTGATGAGGGCTCTGCGTCAGAGGCAGAGAGAGAGCCAGGGCCATTTGATAGTTGTCAGCTGCCTTCGGAGTCGGACATCAGTGGGGCAGAAGAACAGCTGGATCCTATTCCCAGTGTGCACATGCACAGAGCTGCCAGGAGAAGGGAACAGCTAAGGAACAAGGGTCGACTCAGGAGTAAAGCCACAGGTGGACGGTGATCCTTTTTCCATGTACCTGTGCTGTCTAATAAGTTTAGCCACTACTCGCTCTCTATTTATGCCTCGGCTTTTTTTCGAGCCAAATGTCAGCTTTTGCATTTCTCCTCGTTGCAATTTATCTTGCCGGTTCCTGGCCACGGTTCGGTGTCTAATTCTGAACCTTGATCGTGGTTTGTTTGGGTTTTTTTTATCCTATGTATCTTTGTCATCTCCAAATTACAGGACCATATTTGGGGGATTGTGAAATCATTCATGAATACCTTGACCAATACACAGAGGTGCTATTCAGCTGGTTCAGACCGGTTCGCCCAAGCCGGTAGCAGAAATCTCCTCCCCGCCCCCGCCCTGACTCTATGCCATCCTGTTTTGGCACGGATTTGAGGCCAGGCACACGCATGAGCAAAGCGCATGCACAGAAGGCCGGTGTGTGCACGAGCGCACACGAAGCAAACGTGCATGCACGCCGCGAACAGGTAGTAACATAAATTCAAATCCACCACTGCCAATACAGAATCTAGCATGGACTCTTACGATGTGTGTCACTTGATATGATCTTCCAGCTTGTGGTGAAGGCTGCTGTTGGTTTGGCCTGACTGGTTTTTAATAAACTCACGCAGACCTTGAGCCAGCGAGCCAGGCGATATTGCTAAATCCTTACCAACCGTCTGCTAATCCATCTGTTCCAGAGTTTTGCTTAGCACCATCATGCCTGGTTAAACGAGGCCTCTTTTCCAACTTTTGGAAGAGGGGAACAAATATTTCTCCTCCTTCTCTACCTTTATTCCCGTCATCCGTAGAGTCATTTCTCCAAAGATCCAAGAAAAGGACTCGCTCGGTCCCTTAAGATTCCTTTAAGACTTTTACATGTAACTAGTCTCGGAGACCTAATTTTGATTTTTGAGTCAGCTGTTCCCCAACACTTACTTACTTGTTTATTTGAATTCAGCTTTTATTGTTTTTACAAATAACTCAGGAAAGTGAACATACCTAATATTCCTTCCTCCTCCTATTTTGCCCATAAGAATCCTGTGTGGAGGCTTGGGCTGAAAGAGAGGGACTGGCCCAAAGTCACCTAGCCAGCTTTCATGCCTAAGGCAGGACTAGAACTCACATCTTCCTGGTGCTTGACCCCAAATCACTGAGAGAGCTTTCTTACCTAAGGCAGGACTGGAATTCACCATCTCCACTGATTGGCCTCAAATCACCCAGCTGGCTTTCATGCCTAAGGCAGGACTGGAACTCACCGTCTCCTGGTGATTTGCCCCAAATCACCCAGCCGGCTTTCATATCTAAGGCGGGACTAGAACTCACTGTCTCCTGGTGATTTGCCCCAAATCACCCAGCCGGCTTTCATGTCTAAGGCGGGACTAGAACTCCCCATCTCCCACTTTGTAGCCCGTTGCCTTAAGCAGTAGACCAAGCTGGCTCTCCTAAAGTTCCTGAATTATTCTTCATACTTCCAGTATCTTACTGTACTTTTTGGAGTATAAGACGCACTTTCTCCCCCCCTCTCCCCAAAATGGGTGAAAATTGTGGTGCGTCTTATACACCGAATGCTGCTGTCCCCACCCTTCAGCTGTTTTTGGCCTCTGGGTGTTGCATTTTTGACCTCCATGGGTTGCATTTTCAGCCGGTTCCAGGCGGCGAGGATCGACTACGGCAAATGGGCAGCGCCGAACTGGTTGCGGCAGCAAATGGGCCACACTGGCGGTGAACGGGCTGCAGTGAACAAGCCACAGAGGCAGTAAAGAGGCTGAGGCAAACGGGCGGTGCCAAATGGCCCATGGCGGCGGCGAACAGGCGGTGGTGAATGGGCTGCGGCGACAGCAAATGGGCCGTGGAAAATGGGCCGCGGTGATGGTGAACGGGCCGCGGCGAATGGGCCGCACCGAACGGATGGTGGCGAATGGGCAAAGGGTTTTTTCCTTGTTTTCCTCCCCCAAAAAGGCAGGTGCGTCTTATACGCCGGTGCGTCTTATAGTCCGAAAAATACGGTAATTTGTAGAAATCCCAAGCCGTGCAGCTTTACCGTTCTATACTTTTTGCCCGAGGATTTCAGTCCACGGGACCGAATTCTTAATTCTAGGATTTTTAGTGCAAGCTGTTCGCCATTTGCTGAAAGGAGGAAAAAAATTGGCTGGGATCTGATTTTTACGCTGTGCAGGCCAGGTGCCGGCCATATGTCTGGGGAACGTTACCCGCTGACATGCAGTCTGCCGGTGCAGCTTTCTGGGGGTGCAGACCATTCATTCATTTCATCGCAGAAGGTCCGAGGGTGGATGAATTTGCAAGACTGAGCTCCACAGAGAAGATGGGTAGTGGCGCACAGAACAGGCGATGGCATCTCTTCAGAGAAAGAGAGAGAGAGAAAGAAAAACAAGCCATCATTTGTTTTAGCCTCCAGCCCTCTAATCATCTTTGTTGCTCTTCTCTGCACTCTTTCTAGAGTCTCAACACCTTTTTTACATCGTGGCAACCAAAACTGAATGCCGTATTCCAAGTGTGGCCTTACCAAGGCATTATCAAGGGGTATTAACACTTCACACGATCTTGATTCTATCCCCCTGTTTATGCAGCCTAGAACTGTGTTGGCTTTTTTGGCAGCTGCTGCACAAGGCTGGCTCATACTTAAATGGTTGTCCACTAGGACTCCAAGATCCCTCTCACAGTCACTACTATTGAGCACAGTACCACATATACCATACCTGTGCATTTGGCTTTTCTTGCCTAAATGCAGAACCTTACTTTTTTTTCCCCGTTAAAATTCAACAAAATTCAATGAAATGTTGAGGCCATTCAAAACAGAGATTACTGACTTTAGAAATTTTAAAGACCAAATAAATAATAGCACTCAGAAGGGGCGGAGTGGTGTGGTGGCCTAGAGGTGGAGCTCTCGCCTCACAATCAGGAGGCTATGAGTTCGATCCTAGGTAGAGGCTAGGAATTTCTCTCTCTGGGCACAATGAGAATGTATCTGCTGAACAAAACTCCGCATCGACAACAGGAAAGGCATCCGGCCAGTAAACACTCCGCTCTGTTCAGTTGCCCAGACTCCACCCCACAAGGGATTATGTTAAACGATGATGATGATAGCATTCAGAGGGGCCTCTAATAATCCTTATTAAATGACTAGGATTTCCACGCTAAAAATCTGTAAAAATAATAATAATAATAATAATAATAATAATAATCAAGGCCCCCCAGTGGAAATAAACCAGGAATACTCCTTATTTGCCCCAATGATGACTTGATGGAAACTAACACGGAAATTCTCAGCAATTCATCTATACCGATTACGTGCGACTTTAGCTAGATCTCTTACTACTAATTGAACAGTGGGCAAATCTGTGGATCTTAAACATTTCGTGTTGGTGTAAGTAATCATCTCCTTTTAATGACCCCATAATCCAGGGGTGGGTTCTACTTACCTTTACTACCGGTTTGCAATGGGAGCACACGCAGATCGTCAATTAGGATGTCCGAGCGGGGGGGGGGGTGTCAGAGCTTCCCGCCGCTTTTACTACCGGTTCTATAGAACCAGGAGCAATCCACCACTGCCATAATCCCTTGCAGAGTGGAGTCTTGGCAACTGAATGGAGCTAGCAGAGTGTTTTACTGGCCAGCTGCCTTTCCTGTCACCAATGCGGAGTTTTGTTCAGCAGATATATTCTCATTGTGACCAGAAAGAGAAATATCTGTTTATAAGTAATAGTGGATATAAATTCTGGCAAAAATAGGAACACGAGGACAAAAGGGTATGGAATCGGCAATTAGGAAGAGTTCTGATATTTACAAAAGTAATGTTTTTTAAATACCCATTTTAAAATCTTCTGGGGCTGAAATGATTGAGGCAGTAGCAGGAATACAGTACCCTTAATTAAAAGGCCAGGATAGGCTTTGTTGGGGATCCTTTTGGGGTGGGATCACTATTAACTTTTATTTCTTTTATTGCCCAGGTGCTTTTCCTATTTTCAGCTAGGTTTCTCGAGGAATGATCGAGTGTGACATTAAAGTTAGTAGACTGAAGAGACTGCAGGAGATCGAATGCTGCAGTGCAGGCTAACGATGCAGAGAAATTATTTGTTTTATTTCTTTTTTGGCAACAGTCTGGTACCAGGTTTCCTGGCTCAAAATCTTGGTGGGATTTCTAAACCACAATCCTACAGGTCACACACCGATGACACAAGTTCTTGTTTAATGATAACAGAGGATTGGTGGTGGTGCTGTTGTTTTTTTAAATCATCATTTCAAAAAAGAAAAACAAAACCTTAAGTTTCTTCCATATAATGCTGCTTCTTGCGCCAGATTTCACACACACACACACACACACCCCAATTATATATCAGAACGGGAAAAAAGTGACTTGTTTAAAAAAATACTCCACTAGATTAGATACAGATTAACGGAGTTGGAAGGGACCTTGGAGGTCATCTAGTCCAACCCCCCACCCAAGCAAGAGACCCTACACCATTTCTGACTGATGGCAGTCCAGTCTCTTCCTGAAAGCCTCCAGTGATGAAGCTCCCACAACTTCTGAAGGCAACTTCTATTCCATGGGTTGATGGTTCTCACGGTCAGAAAATTCCTCCTTATTTCCAGGTTGAATCTCTCCTTGATCAGTTTCCATCCTTTATTCCTTGTCTGGCCTTCGGGAGCTTTGGAGAATAGCTTGACCCCCCCCCCCTCCTCTCTGTGGCAGCCCCCCAAATATTGGAAGACTGCTATCATGTCTCCCTTGGTCCTTCTCTTCACTAGATTAGCCAGTTCCTGCAACCGTTCTTCATGTGTTTTAGCCTCCAGTCCAGTGATGGGATTCAGCCGGTTCGCACCACTTCGGGAGAACCGGTTGTTAACTTTCTCAGCAGTTTGGCAAACTGGTTGTTGGAAGAAATCATTAGAGCAGAGAACCAGTTGTTAAATTACTTGAATCCCACCACTGCTCCGGTCCCCTCATCATCCTGGTTGCTCTTCTCTGCACTCTTTCCAGAGTCTCAACATCTTTTTGATAGTGTGGTGACCAAAACTGGATGCAGTACTCTTGATGTGGTCTTGCTAAGGCTTTACAGAGTGGTATTAGTACCTCCCTTGATCTTGATTGCATCCCTCTGTTAATGCAATTTAGGATTGCATTGGCTTTTTTGGCTGCCGCCGCACACGGCTGACTCATATTTAACTGGTTGTCCACTAAGACGCCAAGATCCCTCTCACAGTTACTGCTATTAGGCCTAGTTTCACCGAGTCTATATGTGTGGGTTTGGGGTTTTCTTGGCCAGTTTTAAAGAAATTGTCAGGATATACATTAGCTGGAATTCTGCAATTAACTTATGCCTGTTCTAATGAAATATGTTGTTTTTTTGTTCCTGTACAGACAGGATTTATTTATAAAAGTGACAATGTCAGCCTGCTTGGGATATTTCTGGTTTTGAGAGCAATAAAATTATCTGGAACACACAACGTGCGCGTTACCTTTTCTTTGTTCCCAGTTGTGGTCAAACAATCAACTCAACTGTTATTTCTTCGCTTAAGCTGAATGGAACCATAACAGCTTGCAGTGTTATTACTCAACTCTCTACTTGCTTCCCTGAGAAATAGCATTTATTTAACTCTGACACAGCTAATCTGTCACCTCTTAATTACTATGCAAATTGTTTGCGTTAGTGTCTCAAAAGTAAAAGTTGTCAACACCGATTCAGAAATTGTGACTTTTCCAACCCTGGAGGCTTTTAAGAAGGGATCAGAAAGACTTTTATTATTTTATTATTATTTTATTATTATTTTATTATTATTTTATATTTTATATTATTTTATTTTATTATTATTTTGTATTTTGTATTTTGTATTTTGTATTTTGTATTTTGTATTT